>CAUYPK010154457.1:0-22805 GCA_963574355.1 Loris lydekkerianus | reverse complement strand
AGCCTGAGTTTATCTATAAAAATATTTTTTCAAAAATAATGCTGAAGAGACGTCTAAAAACAGTGGGACTACATCAGGATCAGCAGAAGACATAGTGATGCAAGGATGCAAATATTAAGACTAGGGAGTTGATTTTCACAGATAGCTTTTAGTAAAGGACATCTCTTTTAGTTAATTCTTACAGCCAGGATAAGTTGTGATCAAAGGAGATTCAGAAATCTCAAGATGGGCAACAGCTTGAGTAACACCTAAATACTCAAAAACTCCATTGATTCTGAAACTGGCCCATGTGAAAAAAAACTGTGAGTGCACAAAAAAAAGTCATGCAAAGCCTGCTGGGACAAATAGGGCTTGTGATGGGGAGTTATTCCACACTGTTGACACCAACACATATGTTGGGGAAGGGGCCCCCAAGTGGAGACTGGCTCAGAAGCAACTGAGTAAGGACCTTACTGAGGGAGAGGGGGAAGGAAAAAGAGATGAAGTACTAAATTTAATGAATAAGAGAAAGGAGAAGTTTTTATAAGAGAACTAGGTGCTGGAGAGTTAGGTCATTTTGTTTTTGACTCATCAATACTTAACATGAATGCAGGACGGAGTCGGTCTTTCCCAGATGTATTCTGTTAGCATTAGTTGAGCCTATTGGCCTCTTGGGCTGGTGACAACCAGAATGATCCCATTCATTGGGGGGATGTAGGACCTAATGCCGCAGATTGTTCTGGGAAGTTGGCACAGAAGATGATTTGCACAATGAAGTCACCACTAAACCACTGCTTAAGTCCAGGCCCCGGCCTTCTTTTTCCTACATAAGAAAACAAACAACCTTAAAAGTTAAGGAATGGAAAGAGTTCTGCCTGTGGCATGGGGAAGGAAGAGCTCAGGGTAGGAGTGTGGACTACCAGGGAGGAGTACACAAAAGGGAAAGGAGCTATTTTGCATTTCTGCTTAACACTGCCCCTGGTCATTCTTAAAATGCAATCTTAAAAATGTACCTCTTGGGCAGTGCCTGTGGCTCAGTGAGTAGGGCGCTGGCCCCATATACCCAGAGTGGTGGGTTCAAACCCAGCCCTGGCCAAACTGCAACAAAAAAATAGCCGGGCATTGTGGCGGGCACCTGTAGTCCCAGCTGCTCGGGAGGCTGAGGCAGGAGAATCATGTAAGCCCAAGAGCTGGAGGTTGCTGTGAGTCCTGTGACGTCATGGCACTCTACCGAGGGCGGTAAAGTGAGACTCTGTCCCTACCAAAAAAAAAAAAATGTACCTCTTGGGCGGTGCCTGTGGCTCAGTGAGTAGGGCACCAATACTGAGGGTGGCAGGTTCAAACCTGACCCCAGACAAACTGCAACGAAAAAATAGCTGGGCATTATGGCAGGCGCCTGTAGTCCCAGCTACTCAGGAGGCTGAGGCAAGAGAATTGCTTAAGCCCCAGAGCTGGAGGTTGCTGTGAGCTGTGATGCTTATAGCACTCTACCAAGGGTGACAAACTGAGACTCTTAAAAAAAAAAAAAAAAGTACCTCTCTTCACTGGTAAACTATTTTTTTGAGAATGGCTCTTGCTATGTTGCCCAGGCTGCAGAAATGCAGTGGCTATTTACAGGTGTGATCCTAGCACAGTACAGCCTCAAACTGGGCTGATGTGATCCTCTTGGCTCAGCCTCCTGAGAGTAGCTGGGACTACCACCATGCCTAGCACCATTTATTTTTCTTATAAAGAGCCTGCATTATAGGAAAGGAAAAGGTAGAATGAGACCTGCTTTTTAATTTTTGTCCTGATTATTTAGAAAGCCTAAGATTGAACCTAGGGCCTGTTTTGCCAAAATGGAAAAAGGTCCTGGCCCAGGTAGAACAACACTCACTCTTTAAACTGATATTGGACAATTTTAAGGGAGAGTGAAGTGGGAAGCAGGGAAAGTGGTTTTTATTCAATAGTTCCACTTGGAACTTTCTAAGTAGTTTAATGTAGATAAATAAACAGGTAGTAGTAACTTACTGCTCTATAGTCCAGGAACATTTCTTTAAAAGCCAGAAAATCTGTAAATGTGAGCAGCATGTCAAATATGTCACCAGCCACTTCATCTTTATGGTGCCTGCAAAAGGAAAGAATGGCTGTTTCACAAATGAATGATGAAATAGTCTATTTAAGTTTTCATTCAAATGTTTTGAGAGCTTCCCACCCAGGACCTAACCACCAAGCACTTACAATGAAAAAAAATAAAAAAAGGAAGGCACTAGGGAAGATGGTGAGAAACTTTTTTCTGAGACAGTCTCACTCATACCAGGGTAGAGTGCAGTGGTGTCATCATAGCTTACAGTAACCCCAAACTCCTGGGCTCAAGCAATACTCTTGCCTCAGCCTCACACCTCACAGCACCAGCTAGTTTTTTTTTTTTTTTTGAGACTGTCTCATTATGTTACCCTTGGTAGAGTGCTGTAGCATCACAGCTCATAGCAACCTCCAATTCTTGGGCTTAAGCGATTCTCTTGTCTCAGCATCCCAAGTCACTGGAACTCTAAGCGCTTGCCTATTTTTTTTGTTGCAGTTGTTGTCGTTTAGCTGGCCTGGTCTAGATTCGAACCCACCAGCCTAGGTGTATGTGGCCAGCACCCTACCTGCTGAGCTATGGGCACCACCTCGGTGTTTTTTTTTTTTTTTTTTTTTTTTTTATTTTAGAGACGGAGTTTCACTCTATCGCCTTTGGTAGAGTGCCGTGACATTACACAGCTCACAGCAACCTCCAACTCCCGGGCTTAGGTGATTCTCTTGCCTCAGCCTCCTGAGTAGCTGGGACTACAGGTGCCCGCTACAATGTCTGGCTATTTTTTTGTTGTTGCAGTTTGGCCGGGGCTGGGTTTGAACCCGCCACCCTAGGTATATGGGGCCAGCGCCCTACCCACTGAGCCACAGGCACCGCCCGTTTTTTCTATTTTTAATAGAGATGGGTGGTCTCAAACTCCTAAGCTAAGGCAAGCCACCTGCCTTGATCTCCCAGAGTGCTAGGATTACAGGTGTGAGTTACCTTGCCTGGCTAAGACAATGTTTATACATACATATATATATATATATATAATATATATATATATAGTCTAGCTCTACTCACTGTAACGTTGTTGTGAAAGCTGCCATGTTAAATCCAGGAATCCGCTCTAGAAGCTGTTCTTCAATGTACTTTTCTACCAGAGAAATCTGTAACAGTGGGAAGAATCTTGGTGAGACCACACTTGGGAAAATAACACTTCAGATAACCTGTCCTCAAGCCTTGCATAAACACTCCCTGAGGTCCTAGTTTATGTGCCAGACTATGCTGAGTGATAGCTACCAAAGAGGACCAAAGCACAGATCCTGTCCTGGGTAAGTTCCCATGTCTACTTCCCAGTGCAGAGTGATAAGGGGTGAGGGTGGGGGTTGCTTCCTGGGCAAATGGCACCTCTGCAAACAACATATAAAAAAGCATACACTTGGAGCTAGAACATATTCTTCTTAGCAAAGTATCTCAGGAATGGAAGAAAAAGTATCCAATGTACTCAGCCCTACTACGAAGCTAAATTATATACTTTCACATGAAGGCTATAACCCAACTATAGCACAAGACTATGAGGAAAGGGCCAAGGAAGGGGAAGGGAGGGGGGAGGTTAGGGTGAAGTGAGGGTAATGGGTGGGGCCACACCTACGGTGCATCTTAGAATGGGTACAGGCGAAACTTACTAAAGGCAGAATACAAATGTCTACATACAATAACTAAGAAAATGCCTTGAAGGCTACACTGAACAGTTTGATGAGAATATTTCAGATTGTATATGAAACCAGCACATTGTACCCCTTGACTGCACTAATGTACACAGCTATGATTTAACAATAAATAAAAAAAAAAGCATACATTCAGAGGCAGCCACCTTCCTTCTGGGCAGGTTTCATCATTTATGCTGTGCTTCTGTGTTCAGGAAATAAAGTCCAGGAGGCTCAAACCTATTATTAGATGATGAGATAATCCCAGGAGCTGCAAGAACCTCAGGGTATAGTGTAGAGACCCAACGGTGATGAACCAAAGTTCCTGGGTTCCAGTGTTTTTCTAACTAGTGATCTTGGTCACAATTTTCACTTTTACTTAATAGTCAACATGTACCTGACTGGATTATATAGAAAGAAATAGTGTGTAAAAGTAAAAAGATTTCTCAAAAGGATACAAATGCATTACTACAATCCTGCTTTCAGTTGCAATATGGTGAATTCACGTATTGCAACTGAAAGCAGCATTATAGTAGAGCCAAACTTTTATTGTATCATTTTTTTAGAGATGGGGAGGGGAGAGTGTCTCACTAAGTAGCTCAGGCTGGTCTTGAACTCCTGAGTTTAAGCAATTCTCTGGCCTTCAGCATCCTGAGTAGTTGGGACTATAAGTCTGTGCCACAGGTGCCCATTTCAAACTTCTTTTAAGTAAGAAGTTGATAAGCTCATCTAATATTTGTCTGAAAGCTTTTTGGAAAACAGCCCCAAGAACTGTGGGGAACAAAAGGAACTAAACCAGATTCTAATCAGAATTCCTGGCATAATTTAAACGACAGAATATTTCAGTGTATTTTGATTCTAAAACTTAAACCCTAACCTCCTAGCAGAAGAAATAGAAATTTACTTACATATTCATTAAAAATAGGTGTATAGGTGAGTTTATTCTCTTCTGTGTCTTCAAATTCCTGGTAATACTTGTCCATGAAATTTCTCTGTAACAACTGGAACTCATCATCTGGACCACAGTAGGGAAAAGTTGTTCTTTTTAATGGAGACTATAAACCATCTATAAGTAGGTAAGATCTGTTAGTAGTACTGTTTTCTCAGTGGCTAATCTCTAGGAGAGGGAAAACTGCTCTATTTAGGGAGTATTAAATGGGACACTAATTATGAAATAGACCAATCCAGTCTTTTTTAAAAACGAAAGTACAGGCTCAGTGCCTGTAGCTCAGTGATTAGGGCGCCAGCCCAGCCTGGGCCTGCTAAACAACAATGACAACTTCAACAAAAATAGCCAGTTGTTGTGGCAGGCGCCTGTAGTCCCAGCTACTTAGGAGGCTGAGGCAAGAGAATCGCTTAAGCCCAAGAGTTGGAGTTTGCTGTGAGCTGTGACGCCACAGTACTCTACCGAGGGCGACATAATGAAACACTGTCTCAAAAAAAAGTAGAATATACAAAAACTTTACCATTTTAACTATTTTTAAGTATGTGCTTCAGTGGCTTTAAGTATGTACATGGTGTTGTGTGACCATGACCATCCATCCATCCATTTTAAACACATTCATACATGGTGACTTGTGAACTCCCTCATATTACTTTCCTGGAAAGGAACAAACTGGTTCTCTCTTATTTTAATATAATTTCAGCAGCAATTGTGTAAATAGTGCAGTGATTAGTAGTATGGGGTCTGCCAGAGGCTAGACTGCCAGACACTGGCTGTGTGACCTTGGATAGGTTACTTAAATTCTCTAACCCCTTATTTCTTCATTTGGAAAACAAAGATGATTTACAGTACCTATCATCCAGGACTGCTAGGTGAATTTCAATGAGAATTCCTGTAGAAAACTACTTCATACTAAACACTTAATAAATGTTAGAGTACTGAATAGGATATTATGCCTAAAAATAGAAAGAAAGTTTCAAAAGTACCCAGACTTTAGGATAAATACTCTGGGCTTACATAGGCTCATTCTCTCACAGTCTAAATGCAAAAGAACTGAACAAATTCTTCAGTATTCCCTAGAAATCCTCAAATCCACATGTCACAAGAGCTTAATGGCAAAATGTCTATATTCAGGAGTTTAAGGGCATGAACCTTTATAAGATCTAAAGGTACCAAAACTTGGTCAATGATTTTCAGACTAAACCAGTGGTTCTCAACTTTCCTAATGCTGTGACCCTTTAATATAGTTCCTCATGTTGTGGTGACCCCCCCAACGATAAAATTATTTTTGTTGCTACTTCATAACTGTAATTTTGCTACTGTTATGAATCGTAATGTAAATATCTGATATTAGATGACCCCTGTGAAAGGGGTAGTTCGACCCCCAAAGGGGTTGTAACCCAGAGGTTGAGAACTGTTGGACTAAACTGAATTAAGCTATACAGCCAATAACACTAAGTAACAGTATTCTTTTCATAATTCTCATAAAACTTGAAATCAATGGACAAATTTTTCTCAAATTTAAATTTTTCCTTCCTACATATTTATCTTAAACTTCAGCAACCTGTTACTGTTGTCTGTTATTTAGCAGGACTTATGGATGCCAGAATGATCCACAAAGAGGAACTCAAGCCAGGGAAAATTTTAAGCCGACTGAAGGTTGACACCTTGTTTTCCTCATGGACAAATGTCCTTATCATTATGGTTTTATGCTATTTTATGGGATGAACATGTAAAAACTATCTAAAAACCAAAATTGCCCTTACCCTACATATGAGAAATAAAGTAGGTCTATTTCTAGAAGCTTTGCCAAGAGCTCTTATGCCCCATTACCTGAATAAGTCCATTCTAGGCACCTGAATTTAAGGTTATTGTTTTAAGGAGTATAGGGCTGTTTGTTCTAAGACAGATTGAGGTAAGGCTTACTTAATGTTACACTGTGCTGTAGTAAAAATTGCATGCAGCTCGATATTTTCTGTTTTAAAAATTAACTCAATGTCCTTAAAAGCTTACCCATGATGATGTCTTCTAAATATCCAACCACAGCATCAAATTCGGCATCAGAGGCGGAGGAACTGAAAAACATGCATTAGGTGCTGTTTCAAATAATCCATTTAAAAAATTCTTTTTATGATAGACATTTTCAAACGTGTACAAGAGAAAAAGTGCAAAATGAACTTATCATCAACTAAATTCAACAATTAACAATGATTTATTATCGGCTTGGCACCTATAGCACAAGTAGTTACAGCGCTGGCCACATACACTGAGGCGGTGGGTTCAAACCCATCCTGGTTTGAACCCACCCTGCTAAACAACACTGACAACTGCAACAACAACAACAACAACAACAACAAAAATAGCCGGGCATTGTGGTGGTTGCCTGTAGTCCCAGTTACCTGGGAGGCTGAGGCAAGAGAATCGCTTAAGCCTAAGAGTTTGAGGTTGCTGTGAGCTGTGACCCAACGGCACTATACCAAGGGCAAAATCGTGAGACGGTCAAAAAAAAAAAAAAAAAAAAAAAAAAAAAAAGATTATTATCTAGCAATTCCAAGCAGAAAAAAACACTCGTGACACATTTATGTCATGAAGTTGAATGCGATGGCTCCACTTTCACAAAACCTGATGACACAATGAACTACAAAGGGACAAATGCAGGGAGCAAAGGCTGGTGCTGGACATCTCCAGGCGCCTTACATTCATTTCCTGCGGGATCTGCTCACCGCATCTTTGCTATGGTTTCACGCTTATCTGCTCAAGTGCAGGAACCCAGCGCAGACGAAATACTGGCCAGGAGAGTGATCTGACCAAGGGTCCCTAAGGCAGGGGGGATGAGGGGGTGAGGGCGGGTAGTGGTGGAGGGTCCTCTGATGTGAGGCCAGGCCTGAGCGGCTTCAGCTCTCCAGTTTGGTCGACAGCTAAGGGTTGCAGGTGGAGGGATTGTGATGAAAGTCGCGAATAAACGGGTGACTCCCGCCTCGCATTCCTGTTCGCCAAGGCCTGAGCCCGGCGGTCTCGGCAGCCGCGAAATGAAGATCCGAAACAGGGACTTGGCAGTTCCCTACCCTGACCCTCTGAGGGCACCCGTTTTACAAGGCCGGGGCCGAGGCCTGCGCCTTCCGCCCTCGGCATCACTCACAAGGACAGCGCGAAGCTCTCTTCTTCGAAGGCGTCCATCGCCGCGGCTGCCTCACCCACCCGTGTGGGCAAGCGAGCCAGGTGGCCTCCTACCCAGCCCAGGGCCCGGGCCCGGCCCAGCCTCCACTCTGCTCCGCAAGGTCCCCGCCCGCATCCAGGGCACTGCAGTCGGCCGGCTGGGAGGGACCCCACCGCCACGGCCGCGGGCCGCTCACTGCCCAGCCGGGTCAAAGCCTGCACGCGAGGCTCGACCTCAGGCTGCCCGGCTGCGGCCACGCGCCGGCCGGGCCTCTACGCCCCGCCAGGCCGCTCTGCGCGCGCCGCTACCGCCGCCACCGCCGCCATCGCAGCCCTTGGTCCAGGCGTTAGTTACAGGCCGCGGCGCGCCAAGCTCCGCCTCCCATCACCAAGACCACCTCAACCTCTTCCGCCGCCTCGCGTACTGCCTGCAGCCAATCATAGGCGCGCGTTCCCCGACGCAGGGGCGGGTCAAAATAGGGAGAGGAAGTCGGGGAGTGAGAGAAAGTCCTGTGGGAAGCAGGCCGTCGGCGCGCGGACAGTGGCTCGCTGATGTGTTCGCTCTATGTGTAGCGAGCAAATCTCGCAAATCTCGCAAATCTCGCATTCCCCCCCTTTATGGATGGAGAAATAAAAGCCAAGAGCCTCAGTTTTCTCACTTAGCAACTTGCAAATAAATTGCATCTCGCAGTGTGTTTGTAAAGATTAAGTAGCTTAAAGCGGATTTTCAAGAGGGCTGTAAATTGCCAAGTTGGCTGAGAGCCAACCTCTTTATCCGTTGATCCAGATAATGCAGACGTCTGATTTGCAAGACAGTTACATGGAAGGAAAGCTCCACTCCAGGAAGAAGTGGATATCTTGTAATTTACATTATGATCTTCACACCATAAAGATTATTCCTTGGCCAGTTACCCAAGGTGAAAGTTGACACAATCAGAAATCAGATAACTTTGCTCAAGGAAATGTCCACTTCAAAGCTGCCAATTTTGAAAAAGGATTCCCTAGAGCTGATTTCTTTAGGACCACTAAGCTTTCTGTCTCTCTGTTTGCATGCTACCTTTTGGCCAAATGTGTGGTACAGGACTAGAGGGGTTTAAAGTGTGAACTGAATCCGGCATGGAGATGGTTGGATTGCTTGAGCTCACGAGTTTGAGACCAGGTTAAGCAAGAGCCAGACCCTGGTGCGTGTAGTCCTAGCTACAGGGGAGGCAGAGGCAAAATCACTTGAGCCCAAGAGTTTGAGGTTGCTGTGAGCTATGATGCCACGGCACTCTACCCAGGGCAACAAAGTGAGATTCTAATTTTAATTAATTAAAAAGTATGAACTGAGGGTCAGATAGCTAACCCGAGTGGATTAGCAGATATCTCTGAGTGGACATACAGTATCTGTGGGATCTGGAACTGAAGATAGTTACAAAGATATATTTGTATCCAGAGTAACATCAATTCTGAATTAGCTCTGTTTAGGACCAGGTGGAAGACGAACATTTGCAATGAATGGTTTGCTGAATTTCTGGACTGAGTTCTGTTTGTTAAGCACTGCTCACAAAGTTCACAGCAAACTCATCAAATTTCTCCGTGACCTACTTTATATACCACACCTATTTCTGGACTAAATGAACTTGCCCACCTTTTGTAAGCCATTTATGAAGTCACAGTGGGGGAGGAACAAACAGATTTCATCTGTTCTGATTATCTGTTGTTCACACAAACTATATGGAAATTTTGTGGCTTGAAACAATTATTTTGCTCACTAATCTGCAACTTGTGCATGGTTTGGCAGGGACAGCTAGTCTCTGTTCCACTTGGCATCAGCTGGGGCAGCTGGAATGGAGCTAGAGGAACTTCTTACAAGGAGCTCACTCACGTGGCTGGCAAATTAGCATTGGCTCCTGGCTTGGAGCTCAGATGTGGATGTTGGCCAGAGAACTAGGGGTCTCAGTTCCTCACCATGTAGGTCTTCCCAGGGATTCTTGGCTTTTCTCATACCATGGTGACTGGGTCTAAGAGCAAGTATTTCAAGAGACAGGAAGCTGGCAATCACATAAGCCTGGTACTGGAGGGTGGTGCCTGTGGCTCAAAGGAGTAGGGTGCCAGCCCCATATGCAAGAGGTGGTGGGTTCAAACCCAGCCTGGCCAAAAACTGCAAAAAAAGGCCTGGTACTGGAAAATGGCACAGTATAGCTTCCACTGTGTTCTACTGATCAAGCAGACCCAGAGACACTCATATTTAGGGAGAGGGGACATAAACCTCATCCCTCTCTCTTTTTTTTCTTTTGAGACAGAATATCAAGCTGTCACCCTGGCTAAAGTGCTGTGGTGTCACAGCTCACAGCAACCTTAAACTCTTGGGCTTAAGTGATTCTCTTGCCTCAGCCTCCCAAATAGCTGGGACCACAGGCGCCCACCACAACACCTGGCTATTTTTTTTTTTTGTTGCAGTTGTCATTGTTGTTTTAGCTGGCCCAGGCCAGGTTCCAAACTGCCAGCCTCAGTGTATGTGGCCAGTGCCCTACCCACTGAGCTACAAGTGCCGTCTAACCCTCATTTCTTGATGGGAGAAATGTCAAAGAATTGTATTACAGTCCCTGATTCTAGGAATAAATTGGGATAAAGATAATAGGTACCCACTTAACCATGTACCAGATACTGTGCTAAACATTCACAGATACATTGTCTCCTTTGAAATATTTGAGAAAAAACCAAAACCCCTATGAAGTGGGCATTATCTCCATTTCATAGACAGGGAAACCAAGGCACAGTGGGACCTGGTTCTAGTCCCATTCCAAGGGGCCTGTTTTAACCATCATGCTATGGAGTCCCTTACTCCTGGAAATTATGTTTTCTGCTAAAATAGAATGACGCTCTTTTCCCTATGTGTAGAAAACATAAAAAAGTGACTTGAAAGAGCCATGAGCAGTGGCTCATGCCTGTAATCTTAGCACTCTGCGGGGGGAGAGTTGGGTGCATTGCCTGAGCTCACAGGTTTGAGATAAGCCTGAGCTAGTGTGAGACCTTGTCTCTAAAAATAGCTGGGGTGGCTCGGTGCCTGTGCCTCAAGTGGCTAAGGCACCAGCCACATACACCCGAGCTGGCGGATTCGAATCCAGCCTGGGCCCGCCAAACAACAATGACAGCTGCAATGAAAAAAAAAAAAAAATAACTGAGTGTTGTGGTGGGCTCCTGTTGTCCCAGCTACTTGGGAGGTGGAGGCAAGGAGACTCGCTTGAGCCCAGGAGTTGGAGGTTACTGTGAGCTGTGATGCCACAGCACTCTACCCAGGGTGACAGCTTGAGGCTTTGTCTCAAAATAAATAAATAAATAAATACATAAATAAATAAATAAATAAAAAAAAATAAAAATAGCTGGGTGTTGTGGTGGCTGCCTGTAATCCCACCTACTTGTAAGGCTGAGGCAAGGGGTTCACTTGAGCCCAAGAGTTTGAGGTTGCTGTAAGTTATGATGCCACAGTACTCTACCGAGGGCGACAAAGTGAGACTCTCTCTCAAAAAAAAAAAATTTGGCTTGAATATATGAAATGTTTTTCCATTAATAATTTTTAAAATCCTTTGTGGATTAGCATTAAAAATTTTTCTAAGGCTGGGCGCCTTGGCTCACACCTGTAATTCTAACACTCTGTGAGGCCCAGGCCGGTGGTTTGCTTGAGCTCAGGAGTTCATGACCAGTCTGAGCAAGAGCAAGAGTCCATCTCTAAAAACAGCTGGGCATTGTGGCGGGTGCCTATAGCCCTAGCTACTTGGAGGGTGAGGCAAGAGGATCGCTTTAGCCTGAGTTGAGGTTGCTGTGAGCTCACACCTGTAATCCTAGAACTTTGGGAAGCTGAGGTGCAAAGATTGCTTGAGTTTGAGATGAGCCTGAGCAATATAGTGAGATTCCATCTCGAAAAAAAAAAAATTTTTGATAGTGACTAGATAGTAAAAAATGAATGATGGACAATCTGGGAAAAAGCTGATCTCAGGTGAACATTGTTTTCATGGCTATAAAGTCAAGATGGTTGAAATTCATGCAACAGTAATATTCTGCTGGTGAATTTATTTCCATTTCTGTTGATTGAATTGTTTCCTGGCACTGCGCAAATGGCACTGTGACGTTCTCCTGCTCTAACACATTCAAAAAAGTGGCAATTCATGAAAAAA
The DNA here is from genome assembly GCA_963574355.1 of Loris lydekkerianus. Classification (NCBI taxonomy): domain Eukaryota; kingdom Metazoa; phylum Chordata; class Mammalia; order Primates; family Lorisidae; genus Loris; species Loris lydekkerianus. Next base: position 10,826 of record CAUYPK010154457.1, on the reverse strand, counting down.
ATTCTTTTTCCAAAAAAAAAAAAATTACTTTTCCCAATGAATCACTGAGAAAATGCAATAAATATATGCTTTCCCCCCGGTAACAATGTATCAGCAATATCAGCTGTGGATTTTCTATAGATGGCCTCTGTTGGTTTAAGAAATGTCACTTCTGGGCAGTGCCTGTGGCTCAAAGGAGAAGCCATCTGGTCCCAGACTTTTCATTTTTGGGAGATTTCGTATTGTTGATGCTATTTCAGATCGATATAGATATATTCAAGATTTCTAATTCTTTCTGGTTGAGTTGGAAGGTGGCGTGCTTCCAGGTATTGGTCCATTTCCTTCAGATTTTCATATTTCTGGGAATGGAGAGTAATCATTGAGGATTTTTTGAATTTCTGAAGTGTCTGTTGTTATTTCTCCTTTATTGTTTCTGATAGATGATATTAGAGATTTTAGAGATTTTACTTTTCTATTTCTGATAAGGTTGGCCAAAGGTTTATCAATTTTGTTAATCTTTTCAAAAACCAACTTTTTGTTTCATTGATCTTCTGAATCTTTTGTTTTCAGTTTCATTTAATTCTGCCCTAATTTTGGTTATTTATTTTTTTCTGCTGGGTTTGGAGTTGCAATGTTCTTCCTTTTCCAGTACTTGAGATGATCTATTAAGTTGTTGGCTTCCTCTCTTTCTGTTTTCTTGATGAGGGCTTCCAATGCTATAAATTTGCCTCTTAAAACTGTTTTTGCAGTATCCTACAGGTTTTGATAATTTGTATTTTTATTATCATTTTGTTCCAAAAATTTGGTGATTTCCTTCTTAATTTCTTCTTTGACCCAGCTATCATTCAGCCTAAGATTATTTAGTTTCCATGACTTTGTTTGAGTATGAAGATTCCTGTTGCTGTTGAGTTCAACTTTTATTCCATGGTGGTCCAAGAAGATACAAGGAATAATTTCTAAACTTTTAAATTTGCTGAGGTTAGACTTGTGTCCTAGTACATGATCTATTTTGGAGGATGACCCATGGGCTGATCAGAAGAATATATATTCAGTTTTATTAGGGTGAAATGTTCTGTAGAGGTCTGTAAAGTCCACTTGTTCTAGGGTCAGATTTAAGTCTAATAATTCTTGTTTAGTTTCTTCTTGGAGGATCTATCCAAAACTGTCAAAGGGGTGTTAAAATTTCCAACTATTATAGTGCAGGAAGATATCAAGTTGTTCATAACCATTAGGGTTCTACTTTATGAATTAAGGAGCATTCTGCTAGGGTGCATAAATGTTAATTATCGTAATCTCTTCATGTTGGGTGTTTTCCTTGACAAATATGTAGTGACTTTCCTTATCTTTCTTTTTCTTTGTAGGTTTTAAGCCAATTGTATCTGCTACTAAAATTGCTTGCTTTTTATCTTTAGTATCTGCTACTAAAACCCTTGCTTTTTTCTGTTTTCCATTTGCCTGTATTATATAAGTCCATACCTTCACCCAGAGTCTACTTTTATCCTTTAAGGTAAGGTGTATACAGCAGATATCTGGTCTGAGTTTATGTATCCAGTCAGCCAGCTTGTGCCTCTTTAGAGGACAATTTAAACCATTCACATTAATCCAGAGAATTGATAAGTCTGATTGTGTTTTGAGTGTTTTTGTGTTTCAATTTCATGTAATTCTGCCCTAATTTTGGTTATTTCTTTTCTTCCGCTGGGTTTGGGGTTGCTATGTTTGAGTGTCATGATTTTGAGTGTCATGATTTTTGGATGTCCAGTGGACATTTTTAATCTTTTCACCACTGTGGAAGTTGGGTTTTGTTCAAAAATTTCTGGGTGAGTTTAATTTGGAGGTAGAGTATTGTGCTGGTTATTGTGGGGGATGGGTCTGAGAATATCCTGGAGAGCTGGTTTAGTTATGGCAAATTTCTTCAACATGTCTATGTTGTTAAAGTATTTGATTGCTCCATCACACGTGAAACTCAGTTTAGCTGGATACAGGATCTTGGCCTGGAAGTTGTTTTGTTTTATGAGATTGAACGTCGATGACCATCTTCTTCTGGCTCTAAATGTTTTGGCTAAGAGATCTGCAGCCATTCTGATATTTCTCCCTTTGTAGGTGATGCTTTTCTTTTCCTTTTCTTCTTCTGTTTTTTTTTTTTTTTTTTTTTTGTAGAGACAGGAGTCTCACTTTATTGCCCTTGGTAGAGTGCCGTGGCATCACACAGCTCACAGCAACCTCCAACTCCTGGGCTTAGGTGATTCTCTTGCCTCAGCCTCCTGAGTAGCTGGGACTACAGGTGCCCGCCACAATGCCCGGCAATTTTTTGTTGAAGTTTGGCTGGGGCCTGGTTTGAACCCACCACCTGCGGTATATGGGGCCAGTGCCCTACCCTCTGAGCCACAGGCGCCTCCCAATGCTTTTCTTATGTCTGGCTGCTTGCAGAATTTTCTCCTTTGTCTTAACTTTGGCAAAGTTAATCACAATGTGTCTAGGAGATGCTTTATTTGGATTGAGTCTTTCTGGGGTTCTGAAACTGTCTGCTACCTGAAGTTCCATAGCTCTTGCAATGTTTGGGAAATTTTCCAAAATCTCTTGGAGTAGAGCATCTGTACCTTTAGGACCATCCTCTTCTTCGGGAATTCCCATAAGATGAATGTTTGATCTTTTGGAGTGATCCCACAACTCTCTCAGGGAATGATCAGTTTTTGCTCTCCATTTGTCTGCCTCTTTGAGTGTTTGAGAATGTTCAAACATGAAGTTTCGTCTTCAGTTTCAGAGATCCTTTCTTCTGCCTGCTCCACTCTATTCCGAGGGATTCTACTGTATTTTGGAGCTCTTCAACTAACTTTTTTGTTTCCTCAAGCTCTGCTATCTCTTTTCTCATTATGTCCATATCTTTGGTGACTTTGGCTTTGAATTCATTAATTTCTTGAGACAACTTTAGAACTACTCTTTGGAATTCAATTTCTATCTTTTCTTCCATTCTATTTATCTTATTTGCAATCCATATTCTGAATTCGATTTCTGACATTGCTGCCATTCGTCTATGCATGGCATCTTTAGTTTATTCTCCTTTGTCATGTCTTGCGGGGTTGGGGGGGACGTTGATCTACTTTGGTTATTCATGTTGCCAGAGTTCTTCTGTTGGGTCCGCACGTTTATTTTCCACCATTTGGTTATTAGAACTGGTAAGGTGAGGTTGAATTGCGGTTCCCAGGTAGTAGAGATACCTTACCAAAATGCTAGGCTTTGTAATTGTGGCTCATCTCCTACAACCTTACAAAGGCCCCTTTCTGAGTTTTGACCTGAGACCCTGAGGACTTACTTGTGAGATTGCGCGCAAGCTAGGTCTGTATTGATATCAGCCAACCTCTACCCTATCCTAAGAAACAACAGTATTAGGTTTAAATCTTGACTGTGAAGAGATACAAACAGTTGTGGTGCCCAGTACCCACCCTTCAGTTCTTTTCTGCAACAGAACTTTGAAGGTCAACCTCAGAAGGTCCCTGAGTGGACAGCCCCAGACATGGGTTTCAATTAAATTGTCTCAGGCTGTGCAAACCCTGCTCAACTGAGAGGGATTCAAGGGTCTCCAACAGCACAATTGGAGCCAGGGATCCACACTCCCACCCGCCAGACTCAGTCCACATTGTTGTCCGCATCTCTGCTCACAGATCCAGTTGGAGCCAGCAGCCGGCTGCCCACTGGTCTCAGTCCACACCCAGCTAGCCTATGTTTGCCAGACCAGTTGGAGTCAGGGGACCATGCCCCCACCTGCCAGTCTCAGTCCACTGCCTGGCAAGCTTCTGTTCGCAGGCTCTGTTAGAGTCAGGGCACCGCACTCCACCCACAGGCCTCTGCTCACCAGTCCCTTTGGAGACAAGGAACCATGCCCTAGCTCTTAGGTCTTGGCCCACACCCACTAAGCCACTGCTAGAGGGTTCTGTTGGAATCAGGGGACCATGCCCTTGCTCTCAGTCCACACCTAGCAAGCTTCTGCTTGCAGGCCCAGCAGGGGCTGGGGACCAGCCCTGTCTGCCGAACTCAGTCCACATGGGGCAACCACTCTCCCATTGTGGGTGCTGTCAGAGCCAGGGGTTCTGCACCACATTCTGCCAGACACAGCCCAAACCAAGGGTCAATATCAATACTGGCTAGGCATAGTCATAATCAGGGGACTGTTCCTCCTCCCACTGAGTGTCCCTTTCTTTCCATACCCTCTTTCTTCCCCATTAGTCACAGATTCCATCCTGATGGTTGGCAGTTCACACTGCCCAGATCTCTCAGGACAAGACCAAACACTATGTGCTCTGCAGGGTGCAGAACTTCAGACAGCCATGTGAGGGGGGAAAGATGGACTGGGAGTTTGGACTTGTGGGAGAAATTATCTGTTCAATTTTATGCCTGGTGGGGTGGTGTCAAGGTTTATAAGTGGGACCTCCCTGGAGAAAGAGAACTGGAGTTTAGCAGCTCTCTCCAGCCAGGTAAAATGAGAGGTTTTAGCAAAGATAGCCTACAGCAGGCCTCCTGCTTGGGGGAGGGGCCTCTTGTCTCTAGTCGATAGGCTTTGTACCTGTAATTTGTTTTCTTGAATGCTCTTCCTTGGAGTTACAGCTTGCCAAACTTCTTTCTTGGCTCAGCTACCCACCTTTGGCTTCATAGAGTCCGATTCTGTCCAGTTTTTCTTCCTCTGCTCAGGAACCTCTGCCGAGGATTGCTACCAGTCGGCCATCTTCCCAGAATTCCCCCTAGCTATTTTTAGAGATGAGGTCTTACTCCGGTTCAGGCAATCTATCTGCCTTGGCCTCCCAGAGTGCTAGGATTACAGATGTGAGCCACCACGCCTAGCTCAGATTATTATTTCTTTCACCGAATTTACATACCACCTTCACCTTTAACCTCACTACTTCAAAATTTCCTTACTGGTCTTACTATTTCCACTTTTTGCTTATTCTCTGTCCCCACTCACACCCCTCTATTCCATTCTCCAAATAGAAGTGAGAGTCATGCTTCAGAATTACAGTAGTACCTGCATAAATTGGCCCCCCAAGGGAATGTAACAAACTGGCCAAATTAAGAAACTTCCATTGAGTACATGGTACATATCCAGTCTGAAAATTAGGCCAACTTAAGGAGGTGGTCAATGTAGCAGCCAAGTACAGTCAACTATGGAGGGTCTACTGTATATTATCTTCTCCCCTCTACCAGATATAACCTCCACAAACAGATGTTTTGTGCACCACACAGGTACAGTGCCCTGCACAAATAAGTTTGCTGGTTGAGTGATTAAACTTATTCTTTTTTTTTTTTTTTGAGACAGAGCCTCAAGCTGTCATCCTGGGTAGAGTGCTGTGGCATCACAACTCACAGCAACCTCCAACTCCTGGGCTCAAGCAATACTCCTACCTCTGCCTCCCAAGTAGCTGGGACTACAGGTGCCTGCCACAATGCCTGGCTATTTTTTTTGGTTGCAGCTGTCATTGTTGTTTGGCAGGTGCGGGCTGGATTCGAACCCGCCAGCTCAGGTGTATGTGGCTGGCGCCTTAGCCCTTTGAGCCATAGATGCCGAGCCGATTAACCTTATTCTTAATTCTAATTTTGATTCTCTCCTACCCTGAAAAGTAACTTTTAAAATGTGAGAATATAATGTCTTAGAACCTTAAGAGTAAGCATTAATGAAACTTGTGAAATCTTAAGTCAAAAAAGGTAACATGTTTTATTATTCAATGCAAATTACTGTATTCACCACAAGCTAAAGAAGAGAACGTATATCTATCTATATATATTTATATATATATATTTTTGGATTTATGGAAGACTTAAAGACATGGAAAAAAATCCAGCACCCAACATGTACAGCCATTAAGGAAATCAGCTCTGTAACAGAATGGGTTTAAGAAACTACAAACAAGAAAGGGGGGGAAAGGAACAAAAAAATGTGCATCGAGTTAAGACATTGTAAAACTCAGAAGACATTTACTATTCAAGTATAAACTCTGTAAGGACTTGGCATAAATTGAAAGGCAGCTGCTGAGGTACACCATTATAAAATAAGTTCTACGAATTTACAATTCTACCTTCCAATTTTCTGGGAGAAAAAACCAAACTCTTGAAGGTCTTCACCAGAGACCCTGAGAGGGATTAACACTTTTGATGAAGACATAGTCAACAATTCATGATAGAATTTACTATTCAAAAACATGTATTTATTTTAAACAATAGATTAAATATGTATTCTCAGACTGTCCTCTAGAGTTTCAGAGACTATTAATTCAAGAGTTTCAAAGTGTATTACTTCCCAAAACAATACTGATTAAAAAAATTTTTTTTAAACAAAACCCAAAAAACCTGATTTGATGGTACTTTAAAAATACCCTAAATACCAAATTTTCTTCAGTCTAACATTGCAATTAATTTATGAATTCCTCCTGCGTTGGTAAAACCATTTTTTAATCTCACGAAACGTGGGTATTGAAATTGGATAAAAACACCATGAATGTGAAAATACTACCAATTTTCTGCAGTTAAAAAAAAAAACAAAAAACTAGAATGTTCTTTGGAATCACAGAAATATCAAAAAATTTGGGTTTTTTTCTACAGTCTGCGCACCTTCTTTTAGGTTCTCCGTGTTGCTTGTAGTACTAACCTGTGTGATTTTAATTTTATAGATTCAAGTCTTGCAGTGCAATATCCATTTAATATACTGGTGTCTCTCTGACCACTGGGGAGTTATGCTTAACCCAGACACAGTGTCATTTACTTCTCTGTAAAGACTTCTGCCCCAAATAAAAACTTTGCAATATGACACAAAATATTCTGTGTTAAATGAAACGATCAAATGAACCCAACATGGAGTCCAGCGTGGTTTCAGCATTCGTGAGGGCACCATCTCTTATTGTTTTTCATGGAAGTACCACAGGTCTGGCTCCTAGCATTCAGCTCTCCTTGGCTTTAAAAGGAATTTCTCAGGGCTGGCAAGTTGGATTAGATTCTAAAAGAATTTTGTCTTTGACAAACTATCATTTTTAGCATAAAATCTGGCCATGGCTATAAGTTTCAATGTGCATACAACTGAATAGAGATGGTTTCTTTCTTTTTCTTTTCAACATTGGCTGGAATTGAGTAGAAATAAGTCCATGATGTCTCTTCACATGTGTCATGAAATATGAGAAATCTGTCTGACTCTAGACACTATTTCTTTACGACACAATGGGCAGGTCTCCAGCTGCAAGGCACAATCCATGCACAGGTCACTGAGGAGAAACACACAAATGTCAGTCAAGTTAATGCTTCAAAGGTCAAATTCTACCTGCCAACTAAATCTAAAATATTAACAAGTTAATTGAAAGGGTAACAATTATACGTGGTCAAAAAATGAAGTAAATTATAAAGAAAAAATAAATCTTCCTCCCATTTCTGATCATCAATCTTCTTCCTCTGAGGAACAAGTAAAAGGTTCATTTTCATTCTTTCAGATAGTCTATATATACACAGGATATACATAAGGATGCGTGTATGTAGGTAGGTATACGATGCTATTTTTCCCAGACAGCTAGTCATGAATCCCAGTATCATTTACCAAATAGTCTATCTTTTAGCACAGATTTGACTAAATCCCTTTATCATATGTTAAATTTTCATTTGTAGTTAAACTCTATTTTGGGGCTTCTAGTCTGTCCCACTGTCATTCCTGTTTTTGTTTTTTTTGAGACAGTCTCATGTTTTTCACCCTTGGAAGAGTGCCGTGGTGTCATAGCTCACAGTAACCTCAAACTCTTGGGCTCAAGAGCTCTTCTTGCCTCAGCTTCCCAAGTAGCTGGGAATTAGATGCTTGCCACAATGCCTGGCTAGTTTTAGAGATGAAGTCTCACTCTTGTTCAGGCTGGTCTCCAACTCCTGAGCTCAAGCAATCCACCTGCCTCAGCCTCCCATCATTCTTGTTATATAGTAATGGGACCAAACTATAGTAGAACCTCTGTAAGTTGATCCAACAAACTGGTCAACATACAGAGGTGGTCAACATAAGAAAACTAGGCCTACAGTACTGATATGTACATGTGGTACAAATCTGGTCTATAAAAATTAGGTCAACTTAAGGAGATAGTCAATGTAGGGAGGTGGTCAACTATGGAGGTTCTACTGTATTAGTATTTATTTTAATAAATTTTAAGATATGGTAGGATAGTCCTCTCTATAACTATCTTTTACAGAATTTTCCTGCCATAAACTTTTAAATTAGCATGTCTACTTCAGGGCTAGTGAGAGATCACATTTATCCCCCCCCCCTTTTTTTTTTTTTTGCAGTTTTGGCCAGGGCTGTGTTTGAACCCACCACCTCCGGCATATGGGGTCAGCGCCTTACTTTTTTGAGCCACAGGGGCTGCCCCACATTTCCCCTTTTATGTGGACCAAATTAGAGTGTAGGGAAAACTGTTCCCTTACAATACTGAGAGGTCTTCCTATTCAATAACAGTTCATTTATTCAAGTCTTCTATTAAATTTCATGGTGTTCAAAAATTTTCTTCATATAGGCTCCACATATTTCCTGGGATATATTCTCAGATAGCTGGTTTTGTTTTTATCATTGTAAAAGATCTTCAATTATATGTTTTAAGTGTCTGCTATTCACACATATAGCGAGAAGAGCTACTGACTTTTGTATATTTTGTAATTTGTGGTGACTTTACCCCAACATCTCTTGGTATGCTTCCTGTGTATCACTATTAAAAAAATGCCAGCATTTGGCTGAAATATATATTTTTTATATTGTTAAGGAAGTATCTATCCATTCCTATTTAATACTATTTTCTTTCCTCCATCCATTTCTGTTTTTTAGTATCTCATTATGAATAGACATTAAATTTTAATAAATGCCTTTTCAGTATTCCTGGAGATAATCACCCTTTTCCCACCCCCAGCCTATTTGTGTAAATTATATACTAATAGATTTCCTACACTGTACCATCCTTGCATTCCAAGATAAACCCTCAGGTTGTATTGTTGGGTTTTGTTTGCTAATATTTTATTTGGGATGTTTTATAGTCGTAAGTAAAAAACAGAGCTTTTTTTTTTTTTTTTTTTTTGAGACAGAGTCTTAATCTGTTGACCTGGGTAGAGTGCCGTGCTGTCATAGCTCACAGCAACCTCCAACTCCTGGGCGTAGGCGATTCTCTTGCCTCAGCCTCCCGAGTAGCTGGGACTACAGGCGGCCGCCACAACGCCTGGCTATTTTTGTTGTTGTTGGTGTAGTTGTCATTGTTGGTTAGCTGGCCCAGGATGGGTTTGAACCCACCAGCCTTGGTGGTGCATGTGGCTGGCGCTGTAACTGCTGTGCTATGGGCGCTGAGCCTTGTAATTCATTTTATGCAGATTTCCTTTCTCTATCCCCATTCTTTTAAAATTGCTGCTGCTTCAAGTTGAACTAAATTTTTTTTTATTTACTTATTTTTTTTTTTTTTTTGTAGAGAGAGAGTCTTACTTTACTGCCCTCAGTAGAGTGCTGTGGTGTCACAGAGCTCTCAGCAACCTCCAACTCCTGGGCTTAGGTGATTCTCTTGCCTTAGCCTCCCGAGTAGCTGGGACTACAGGCACCTGCCACAATGCCTGGCTATCTTTTTGTTGCAGTTTGGCCGGGGCTGGGTTTGAACCCGCCACCCTTGGTATATGGGGCCAGCGCCCTACCCACTGAGCCACAGGCACCGCCCTAAGCTAAATTTTCTTATAATTCTTTTATTTTATTTATTTATTTATTTTTGAGACAGAGTCTCACTATGTCAGCCTTGGTGGAGTGCCATAGCATCACAGCTCACAGCAACCTCCAACTCTTGGGCTTAAGCAATTCTCTTGCCTCAGCCTCCCAAGTAGGTGGGACTACAGGCACCTGCCACAACGTATGGCTATTTTTTGGTTGTAGTTGTTGTTTGGCAGGCCTGGGCCAGGTTTGAACCTGCCAGCCTCAGTGTATGTGGCTGGCACCCTAGTTGTTGAGCTACAGGCGCTGAGCCTAAAATTCTTTTAATGTCCTCTTCCAAATCTGTTTTGAATATATTATCTACTATGGAGACTATGATCATACTTAAGATACCTGGTTATAAGGCTTTCCATTTCTGCTGTCATTAATGATCCCTTATTGGATGTACAACCCCAGGGAAGAGACAGAGCTCAAAGATGGCTAAGACCAGATCCTACTATTTCAGATCTTAACATTCTTATAGAAGCAAAGGCCAAAAAAAAGCATGAAAATATCAAACCTTTAAACTCAGTAACTGCCTATGACTGATAACTAAAACCTCTAAATGTGCTCAAACTGAGAATTGGGGCTATAGAATTGACAGAAAGGACTAATTAAGCAGGTGGCACCGTGCCTTTCTATCAGAAGAGAGATTGGTATAGTTAACAGGTGAGATGAGATACACTATGTATATGTCCCTTAACTGTAGGATAATATTTAAAAATAAACATATCCTACATCAAGCACACAAAGTAAATTCGGTGTGAGTTTAAAATGACTTACTTTTCTTCCAGAGGCTTAAGAAATCTGGACCTCCCTGGGTTACTCACAGAGATAGGCTTTTTTGGAAAATTCCTTAGGCCTTTCTCTGAGGCAGTACACCCCGTTAAGTCTGAGATCAAAGGGCGTGCAGCCCTTCCTCAGAGACACGGGCCAGAGGGTTGACATATGTTCACAACATATTGTCAGAGGTCTATAGATATTCTGCCCTGAAGAAAGGACACAGTCATTACTTCATACAGGGTAGACTGAGTGAATGCTTGAAGATATTGTTGCCCTGTGGCTACTTCCGTCTTTGTGCCCTGCTCGAAATTAGTCATTGTCAAGAAAATAGGAGAGATTTACTACAAAA
>CAUYPK010154454.1:0-66129 GCA_963574355.1 Loris lydekkerianus | reverse complement strand
ATAATTTACATGGCACTGTTATTATTTGTTATCGATTTTTTTTTTTTTTTTTTTTTTTTTTGTGGAGAAGGGGTGGGGAAAGAAGGCGGGGGAAGAGGTGCGTGACAGGGTCAGGCCAGTGGCATGGTACCACATTGGCTATATCTAGGTAGAGGCAGTTTCAGGCCGGGCCTTGCTGAGTCGTTGCTACTTGGAAGTAGCTCCATGGATCTACTTCTAGTCAGGCTTGGGAAGTTGCACTAAGCCTCAGGCACATGGCAGGGCCCAACAATTCCCTCTTTTGTTTTTTTGTATGGAGGAAAAACATAGCCTCTGTCTTAGGTTGCCTGCTCTTGCAGTTTCAGTCTTACCCGTCATGGGGATACAAACATCAATGGTTTGGTCCCTGTCTTAGGTTGACTGAATGCAGAGTGATCATACCTGTCTTTTATTTTTTGAGACAGAGTCTCACTATGTCTCCTTCAGTAGAGTGCTGTGGCGTCACAGTTGACAACAACCTCAAACTGTTGGGCTTAAGCGATTCTCTTGCCTCAGCCTCCCAAGTAGCTTGGACTTTAGGCACCCACCACAACACCTGGCTAGTTTTTGGTTGTAGTTGTCATTGTTGTTTAGCAGGCCTGGGCTAGGTTTGAACCCTCCAGCTCTGGTGTATGTGTCTGGCACCTTAGCAGCTGAGCTACAGGCACCAAGCCTCTGGCTTTGATTTGATTACACAATGTCCACATCATCTGCTCCTTTGCAAATAAAACAGTAAATCTCATGTCTTATTGCCCAATTAGTTTATTTTATATTATTATTATTTTAACAAATAGAAGGGTTCTGGTCTCATTGGCCTTGATTTGGGGGATTGCAAAGGCTCTACCTATCATTTGAGGTATTGTCAGATGTACTTACAGGTGCATGTTTTCCTTGGGCTACCCTGATTCTCTTTTCAAGCCTGTTCTTCCTCTGGCACAGGTGGAACCACTTTACCATGAGAGAAGTGGAGGTAGAAGTAACACTCCTGCTAAGAATCACCTTTGTTATTATGAAGCCAATGTGCTGCTATGTTTATATAAAGCCGTTTCTGACCAGAGGAATGTTCAGATGCTTGTGCTAATGAGCTGTGTTATAATGGAGTTCTCTAGGTCTTAGAGTATTGCGTTTTACAGACAGAACTCCGTCATGAAACACTTTTTTTTTTTTTTAAGACAGTCTCACTTTGTCACCCTTGGTAGAGTGCTATGGCGTCACAGCTCACAGCAATCTCCAACTCTTAGGCTTGAACGATTCTCTTGCCTCAGCCTCCCAAGTAGCTGGGACTACAGTTGCCTGCCACAATGCCCGGCTATTTTTTGTTCCAATGCTCATTGCTGTTTTTAGCTGGCTAGGGCCGGGTTCGAACCCACTACCCTTGGTATATGAGGCCAGTGCCCTACCCACTGAGCCACAGGCACCGCCCTATGAAACACATTTTGATCTGTTGAAACAAAATGGCTTCCACATTTTGGGCATTTTCCATTCATGCTAATGAAAAAAAAAATTAGTCTTTCTTTCTATAGCTGAGAAAGCTTAGCAAAATGTGTCTTGCATATCCAGAGCTGAGTCATGGCCCAAGTCCTGTAGGGAAGTCCTCTACTTTGCACAACATACAGTAGCGAGTTAGCCAGAGAGAACACTGCTGTACTACCTGACTCAGTCTTTAGCCTTTTCTAACTTGACTTCTCTGGGTTTTCAGTATCTGAACACTGGTATTGACTACCCTCGGATGCCTAGAGCTTTCCAAGTGGGAATTGTCTCCTTAAAAGTATCTGATGAAAATTCCTGGACATACTGCCTCCTCACTGAGCAACCTCCTGCCTGCTCTATTCCCTAAGAACTCCACTCTAGGCTCATTGCTCTGGAAAACCAGTCTTTCAAGACAAAGGGTTGTGGGTCAACAATGACTTTCCCTTGGAGCTATTTTTATTTTATTAGGAGATTCCTGGTAAAATTACCAGTGTCTTCTTCTAAGTAAATAAATCTCTGGTGTGGGGAATTTGGGGTATGTGGCGTGACAAGTTGGCTAGATAATCTTGCCTGAGAGAGGGGTTTCTTCCCAATAGCCTCTCCTCCCCCCAAATGCAGGAACTGAACCTTTTATAAACCATCCTACTTAAGTCACTTCACTCCTGTTTCCTTATCTATAAATAAATATAGATGATGATTTTTATAATTGCTTCCTGTTCTAACAATTTCCCATTTCATGAACTAAGTGATTTCTTGGTAGCAATGAGATAGAGGTAGGTCATCTACTTATTTTCTAGGACACATGGTTCATCAATTCTTAAAATTTGCATTGGATATTCGTACATCTAGGTTTATAGTAGCATTATTCACAATAGCCCAAAGATGGAACAACCCAAGTGCTCATGAATAAAAGAACACCAAGTGACAGTTCAGTGCCCATCGCCCAGTGGTGAGGGTGCCGGCCACATATACCAGGGGTGATGGGTTTGAACCTGGCCTGGGCCTGCTAAACAACAATGTGACAACTGTAACAAAAAAAATAACCAGTTGTTGTGGCGGGCACCTGTAGTCCCAGCTACTTGGGAGGCTGAGACAAGAAAATCACTTAAGCCCAACAGTTTGAGGTTGCTGTGAGCTGTGACACCATGGCACTCTATCGAGGGCGACATAGTGAGACTCTGTCTCAAAAAAAAAAAAGAAAAGAAAAAAGAAAAAGAAAAGAAAAGAGCACCAAGTGCTCATGAACAGGTGAATGGATAAACAAAATGTGGTACATGCATATACTAGACCATAATTGAGCCTTGGAAAGAAATCTTGTCAAATACTACAATATACATGAACATTGAAGATGTTATGTGAAGTAAAATAAGCTAGTCACAAAAACAGACACTGTATGATTCTGCTTATAGCAGATACCTACAGCATCAAATTCGTAAAGACGGAAGGAAAATGGAATGGTTGTTGCCAGAGTATGGCAGTTGTTTAATAAGTGGAGTTTCAGTATGGGAGCATGAAAAAATTCTGGAGATGGATGGTGGTAATGTTTGCACAACAGTGCAAATGTATTTAACGCCACCAAACTGCACACATTTTCTTTTTTTTTGAGACAGAGTCTCACTCCATCACTCCAGGTTGGAGTGTGGTGTAGTCATCATAGCTCACAGCAATCTCAAACTCCTGTGCTCAAGCAATCCTCCTGTCTCAGCCTCCTGGGTAGCTGGGACTACAGGCACCATTGCATCCAAGCTAATTTTTTCTGTTTTTGGTAGAGATAGGATCTTGTCCTAGCTCAGGCTGGTCTTGAACTCTTCACTTTCAACCAGTCCTTCCACATGGGCCTCCCAATGAACTGCATACTTGAAAATGATTAACTTGTTTCAAATTTTAGGTTTGTATGTATTTAGCACAATAAAAAAATTTCCGGGCTGGATGCAGGGGCTTATGACAACTGTAATGTCAGCCAGGAAGGAATTCAAGACCAGCCTGGGCAACACAGTGTCTTTAAAAAAAGCAAATTAGCTGAGTGTGGTGGTGTGCTCCTGTAATCCCAGCCACTTCAAGGCTGAGGATTGCTCGTGTCTAGGAATGTAAGATTACAGTGAGCTATGATTGGGCTGTTGCACTCTAGTTTGTGTGACAGAGCAAGACCTTATCTCTTTCTTAAAAAAATAATAATAATAATAATTGCATTGAACTTGGAATGAGCATTCAATACTTGATGATTGATTAATACATGAACACAAGTACATCTTACTTCAGTTTGAAGCCATTTTATATTATCTGTTTGTACCTGGGAAAAGTAGTCGAACCATGTTGCCACAACTCCTTCATTTGTTTTGAACAACAGCTTCTCTAACCACGATTACTTTAGAAATAAAAGCATATGCATACAGTCGTGAGTTGCGGCATCTTTTTTCTTTTGTAGATCACTGAACAGGAAGGTGTGTGATGTTATTTTGCCGAGTACAATCACTTGTTTAAATGGAACAAATGTGATGAAATAAAGGAAATTCACAGGTAATGTAATGCTATCTTCAAGTTTTCTTGCTTGTGATTATGAAAAGAAAGGTCTAAGCAAGAATATTTGTACCTGTAAAGCATTGAGTTTAAGTTTGCAATTTCCTTTTTAAACAGAAACCAGCACAGTAATTTAATTTCTCCTTAATTTTAGTTTTTTCCCTTGAGTATAAAATATAAAACAATTTATTTATTTATTTATTTATGAGACAGAGTCTTACTCTGTTGCCCTGGGTAGAGAGCCATGGCATCATAGCTCATAGCAACCTCAAACTCTTGGGCTTGAGCAGTCCTCTTGCTTCAGCCTCCCGAGTAGCTAGAACTATTGCCCTGTGCCACCACATCTGGCTAATTTTTCTATTTTTAGTAGAGATGGGGTCTTGCTCTTGCTCAGGCTTGTCTCGAACTCCTCAGCTCAAGAATTCTACCTGCCTCGGTCTCCCAGAATGTTAGGATTGTAGGCGTGAGCTGCTTCGCCAGGCCTAAAGCAACTTATCAAGAGAAAACATGGCTCGGTGCCTGTAGCTCAGCAGCTAGGAAGTCAGCCACATACACTGGAGCTGGCGGGTTCGAACCCAGCCAGGCCTGCCAAACATCAATGACAACTCAACCAAAAAATAGCCGGGCGTTGCGGTGGGTGCCTGTAGTCCCAGCTACTTGGGAGGCTGAGGCAAGAGAATTGCTTAAGCCCAAGATTTTGAGATTGCTGTGAGCTGTGATGTTATAGCACTCTACCAAGCGCAACAAAGTGAGACTGTATTAAAAAAAAAAAGTGTTTCATGATGGAGGTGACGGAGTTCTGTCTGTAAAACGCAGTATTCTAAGACCCAGAGAACTCCATTATAACACAGCCCATTAGCACAAGCATCTGAACATTCCTCTGGTCAGAAATGACTTTCTTATAAGCAAGAGAATTGATTAAGCCCAAGAGTTTGAAGTTGCTGTGAGCTGTGACGCCATAGCACTCTACCCAGGGTGACAGCTTGAGACTCTGTCTCAAAAAAAAACAAAAAACAAAAAAGAGGAGTAAGCAATTAGGCTTGACTCTTTCTTGAGTAAGAGGCTCGCTATGCATCTGAGATCTGAGTCTGGAAATCTGTCCAAGGCGTAGCCTTGGTCTACTCATCATGCATGAACATGGCAGCCAGGCAGGCAAGCAAAAGCTGGAAGGGAGAACATCTCCCAAAACCAGCACAGTAATTTAACTTCTTAATTTTACTTTTTTCCCTTGAGTATTGGAGTAAAATAATAGTTACAGATTTCTTCTTTAATTAATTTTTATTTTGATAAAATATACATAATATTTACCTTCTTGGTGATTTTTTTTTTAGATGCAGTCTTGCTCTGCGGCCTGAGCTAGAGTGCTGTAACCTTAGCCTAGCTCACAGCAACCTCCCACTCCTCGGTTTAAGCCAGGTGTCCTCAAACTTTTTAAACAGGGGACCAGTTCACTGTCCCTCAGACTGTTGGAGGGCCGGACTATAGTTTTAAAAAAAACTATGAACAAATTCCTATGCACAATGCACGTGTCTTATTTTGAAGTAAAAAAACAAAAGGGGAACAAATACAATCACACCGCCTCATGTGGCCCATGGGCCGCAGTTTGAGGACCCCTGGAAGTGATTCTCCTGCCTCAGCTTCCCGAGTAGCTGGGACTACAGGTACCAGCCATTGTGCCTGGCTAATTTTCCTACTTGTAGTAGAGCTGGGGCTCTTGCTCCTGCTCAGTCTGATCTGGAACTCCCAGCCTCAAGTGATCCTCCTGCCTTATCCTCCCAGAGTGCTAGAATCACAGGCGTGAGCTACCCTATCTTGACCATTTTTAAGCGTGCAGCTCAGTGACATCAAGCCCATTCATACTGTTGTGCAGCCATCTCCATCGTCCAGCTTCAGCACTTTCTCATCTTCCCAAACTGAGACTCTGTCCCCATTAAACCTTGATTCCCGGCCAGGTGTGGTGGCTCATGCCTGTAATCCTAGCATTCTGGGAGGCTGAGGCGGGTGGATTGCTTGAGCTCACAGGTGCAAGACCAGCCGGAGCAAGAGCGAGACCCCATCTCTACTAAAAATAGAAAAATTGAGGCAAGAGGGTAGCTTGAGCCTGAGTTGGAGGTTGCTATGGCAACCTAGGACGCCACGGCACTCTACCCAGGGCAATAGCTCGAGACTCTGTCTTACAACAACAACAACAACAACAACAACAACAACAAAACCCAACCCCAGAACAAAAACCCTGACTCCCCATGTCCCTCCCCACAGCCCCTGGCAATCCCCAAGCTATTTTCTGTCTCTGTGAATTTGACTACTCAAGGAACCTCATGTTAGTGGATCAGACAGTATTTGTATTTTTGTGACTGGCTTATTTCACTCAGCATAATGTCTTCAAGGTTCATTCAAGTGTCAGAGTTTCCTTCGTTTACAAGCTGAAGGGTATTTCTTTGTATGTATATACCACATCTTTGTTTATCCCTTCATCTGTTGACGTATATTTGGGTTGTTTCTCATTATAGCTAATTTCAGCAATTGCAGAAACATGTAAAGAAAAAAAAAAGTTCTATCATAATCCCATCACCTAGAGGCGGCCGCTGTTAACATTCTGTTAACATTTTGGGCACATTTCCTTCTTGTGGTGAGCACTGAGATTTATGGCCAACTTTTCACAATTGTAACAAATGTCTTCAGACATAGATTTGTGTCTGAATTTCTGATAATGAGTCCTATTAAGGGAATCACTGAGTCAATGAGTGTGAATATCTTAAAGCGCTTGAAGGATAATGCCAAGGGGGCCTCCAGAAATAGCTCTGAAGTTTTAATATGAGGAAATGGAGCAGCAGAGAGGCCACCTTTGTGGCTTTGTGGCTGTCTTTAATAAGAAACTGAATTTACAAACTCAGCTGAACAGTTTCTTGCGTGCATCCTCTTGGTATCACATATAAAACGTTTGGATACGTGACTGATTTCTTTTCCCCATGTTCGGTCAGAGGCTTGGTACCCTGAACATTTCTCTTCATTCAGGAATAAAATTACTGCTTTTCTGGGTAAGTCTTGGTGGGAGTGGGATCAGGGATTAGAGTGGGATCAGGGGTTTATACTGCTGTGCTGATTTAGAAGAGGCGTTGTTTAGAGGCGGAGGAGGATCTGAGATTGGGTTACCATGTGACTGTGTTGAGTCTCACTTCCTGCTGCCCTGAGCATGAAACAGTCCGGTACCGGGTGGGGAGTGGGGGGCATAGAAAATCAGTGTCCGTGGGAGGGCCGTACTCACAGGGAGAAGGCCCGCTTGCAGTCTGGACACTCAGGTCCTCCCTCAGCAACTCCACATTTGATGCTGCAAACCAGCCCAGCACCGTCCTGGGTTTTGATGAGTCTTTGTCAGCAATGGTCAACCACCTTGCACTATGAGTCTGCTCAGATTAGATAGTTGCTTTTCAAAGGCAATGTGGTTTTGTTCACTGAACGCTTCATGTTAGCATCGGAAGTCCAGCCTTGTCATTCTTTAACTTGGTGACCTTGAGGACATTGCTGGCTGCTTTTGAGCTTTGCTTCCTCACGGGTTTCCTCAGGGAGAATCAATGCAGATGGGTGAATTAAAGGCACTTGGTAACCAGGAAAGGTCTAAATCAGGGGTCCTCAAACTGTGGCCCGTGGGCCACATGAGACGGTGTGATTGTATTTGTTCCCATTTTGTTTTTTTACTTCATAATAAGATATGTGCAGTGTGCATAGGAATTTGTTCATAGTTTTTTTTGTTTGTTTTTTTAACTATAGTCTGGCCCTCCAATGGTGTGAGGGACAGTGAACTGGTCCCCTGTTTAAAAAGTTTGAGGATGCCTGGTCTAAATAAATATCCAGTGTTATTATCACCCTGGGGTAGTTATTAAATATTTTATGCTGCAAAGATGGAGGTGTTTACCAATTTGTATATTATAGCAACTGACTTTCTGAAATTTTATAATCATGGTACAGCATTTCTTACTTACATTGCTTGATGAGCTTCATTTACATGGACAAAGTTCTGTTACCCACATGATCTCATTAAAGCCCTGTAGCAGCACCTGGGCTGCATGCTTTGCCTTCTGCTTCTACTGTGAGGTTTGGGGTGATCTGAGGTCACTCAGCAGCAGAGCCAGGGCTGAAACACAGGACTCCTGGGTTCAAGGCCAGCATACTCTACAGCAAACCCCCAAATCTTAACACCCTTACACTGGAAAATTTCTGTGGGCTTTTTCTGCTTCACCTGTGTGACTTTGAGCAAGTTACTGAATACTGAAGACCTGGCATGCTGGTCTTCTTTCCAGTTCTAAAAATCAAAATTTCTTTGATGTTACCTCACTAGTCAGATTTTGCTCTTGTCATGACTCACAAGGCCCTGCCTGGAGAAGCCAAGAGCTGGGTCTCGAGCACTTCTACTGCAGTCCTCTTGGCCCAGGGAAGGCCTACATACAACATGCTTCTTTTTCGTTGTTAATTTTAAAGGCAAGAGGCTTATTTTTTAGCCACTTTGAGCTGTTTTAGTCTATTTTGAGCCATTACTACCTTTTTTGTAAGCACTGTTTAGGGATATGTACATATTGTGGTGTTTGACCTTGCAAATAAGAGTTTATTATTACCCCCAAATGTTCACACAGCCGTGCAAAAAGGTGACATTAATGTCTTACATTTTCCCTCCCTGTGGCTAGTGCTAACCAGCAATCTGTGTTAACCATTTCCAGACCGTTCTCTCAGCAGGGAAGAAAAAGGAATTCTTTACATTATTTGTGTGTGTGGAACATGGAGGAAACTCAAAGGAAGGTTAGCTAGTTAAGCATTTAGTGCTTTTTCCATTTTCAGATGCGTGGAACCCCTGGGGAAATCCTTGCTGGGCCCAGGAGTGGGAGTAACCAAATCTTGACCTGCTGGGTCTCACTTATGCAAACCTTAAATACTGTCCAAAGTTGGCTTCAGCATGGGATGTCCAGACTGCCCTCTGTGAAGTGTGGCCGTGGAAAACTAACTGCTAAGAGAGGCAAATTCAAAGTCTACTCAATACCAGCAATTGTCCTGCCCTGAGCAGGTCTGGGACGTGGTGATGCTAGTCAAACTAATTATAGGCTGTCCAGCCACCAGGCCTGCTAAAAAGATTATGGGGTGACTTACTGATCTTGAGGTAGGCCAGAGGTTTTGAGGGAAGTTTAGATTTGAAGGCTGTAGTTAGTGTTTGGAGACTCAAAGCTCAGAAGATTGGACTTAGAATCTCAGAGAGATGTAGGTACAGTGGAGAAAGCACCAGGCAACAAGAGCTCTCCCTGGGCCCTTGTCCTGGTTCCAGCACAGCCAGTGGGTGAATGTGATCATTTATCCTCTTTGAGCCTCGGCTGGCTTATTCGGGAAGTGGAGGTGGCACTGCCAGCTTGGCCAGCCTCCCTGCTGCTGCTCAGTAAGCACAGGGACTTGCTCAGATTTTCCCAGGGGATTAGAGTCAGAACCAGGGCTGCAACCCACATGTTCTATGCCCAGGGACAGCCAAGATACCTTTTGAGATGTGATACCATTTAATTTCAGTGATTCTCCATTAGTTCTCCTAGATTCCTTTGGCAGCCTCCCTGGTGCTGCCAAGTCTACTTTTAACATATCTCGTATCTAACAAAGGAGGTTTCAGACACTGGGGACAATCACAAACAGTGAATATAAGAGAAGGAATAGGGGAAGCTTCATTTTGAGTATGAACATTGCCCTTTGTGGCTTCCAAATTCATATCCTCAAATCCTAATCCCAGCGCTTCAGAATGTGACCTTGTTTTTGGAAACAGGGGTCTTTGTGGATGCAACTAGTTAAGATGAGGTCATACTACAGTGGGTGCGTACCTAATAAGCTATGACTGGTGTTCTTATAGAAAGGGAAATTTTGGCACAGAATACACACACAGGGATGAAGTCAGAGACTGGGATGATATTTCAACAAGCTATAGCATACCAAAGCTTGCCAGCAAGCCACCAGATGCTGGGAGAAAGGCATGTAACAGATTGTCCCTCACAGCACTAAGAAGAAAGTTAATTTAATTTATTTAATTAAAATAACCAGGAAGCCTTGGCCTCAGGCTGTCTCCATACTTAAGAGTTACTATGTAACAAGCTATAATCTAACTTAGTATATTTTTGTAACAAACAGCCAAATTTCAGCCAATCACAGCAGAGCCAACTGATCACACTGTACCCAAATAAGGCAAACACCTAGCTGTAACCAATGAGATAATTTCTCTATTTTGTATTTGGCTTATAAAAACTCTCTGTTCACAAGGCTGGATGGAGCTCTCAGAACCTCGTCTTGCTCTGAAGGCTGCCCGGTTCATGACTAATTTTTTTTTTTTTTTTGAGACAAAGCCTCTAGCTGTCCCTCTGGGTAGAGTGGCATGGCATCACAGCTCACAGCAACCTCCAACTCCTGGGCTTAAGTGATTCTCTTGCCTCAGCCTCCCAAGTAGCTGGGACTACAGGCGCCTGCCACAATGCCTGGCTATTTTTTGTTTGTAGTTGTTGTCTTTGTTTGGCAGGCCTAGCCTGGATTAGAACCTGACAGCTCTGGTGTATGTGACTGGTGCCTTAGCCACTTGAGCTACAGGTGCTAAGCCAGTTCATGAATCATTCTTTGCTTAAATAAACTGCTACATTGTACAGCTAAGGAAACAACAACCAACCAACTTTCAGAATGGGAAAAGGCATTTGCATATTATGAATCAGACAAAAGCTGGTAACTAGGATCTATAGAGAACGCAAATTAATCCACAAAAAATGACCCAACAATCCCATATATCACTGGGGAAGAAAGATGAATAGAGCCTTTATAAAGAAGACAGATGAATGGCTAACAAACATATGGAAAAATGCTTATTGTCCCTAATCATCAGAGAAATGCAAATCAAAAGTACCCTGAGATATCACCTAACCCCAGTGAGAATGGCCCACATCACAACGTCTCAAAGCTGTGGATGGTGGCATTGATGTGGACAGAAGGGAACACTTTTATACTGCTGGAGGACTGCAAAGGAAGGAAGTATGGAGAATCCTCAAAGAACTCAAATTAGACCTCCCATTTGATCCTGCAATCTCATTACTAGGTATCTACCCAGAAGAAAAAAAATCCTTTCATCATAAGGATATTCACACTAGACTGCTGATTGTAGCTCAATTTATAATCGCCAAAATATGGAAATAACCTAAATGCCCACCAACCCAGGAATAGATTAACAAACTATGGTATACGTATACCAGGGAATACTATTTAGCCACTAAAAAAGATGGAGACTTTACATCTTTTGTATTAACCTAGATGGAGGTGGAACACGTTCTCCTTAGTAAAGCATCACAAGAATGGAGAAGCAAGAATCCAATGTACTCTGTTCTAATATGAAGGCAGTAGATGAGCTAATACAAGGGAGGGGGTAGGGGAATGAACAAGTGGAGAGGGGGGGAGGAGA
The DNA here is from genome assembly GCA_963574355.1 of Loris lydekkerianus. Classification (NCBI taxonomy): domain Eukaryota; kingdom Metazoa; phylum Chordata; class Mammalia; order Primates; family Lorisidae; genus Loris; species Loris lydekkerianus. Next base: position 54,671 of record CAUYPK010154454.1, on the reverse strand, counting down.
AAGGGGGATGGAGGGTCACAGTGTATGGCATACCTGTTTGGGGCAGGACACAATTATAAGAGGGACTTTATCTAACAAATGCAATCAATGTGACCTAATTCTTTGTACCCTCAATGAAATCCAAACAATAAAAAATAAATAAATAAATAAATAAATAAAATAAAAAATAAACTGCTAAATTAGTGTCTAAAATTTTTCTTTCAACAGAAGGAACCCCACCAACACCTCTATTTTGGACTGCCAGCCTCCAATACTACGAGATGTTAGACGTCTGCTGTTTAGGCTCCAAGCCTATGGTACTTTGCTCCCACAGCTGTGCAAAGTAACACTCTTCCTTTATTCTCCACTCTTCTCACCTCCCTGGCTGCCTACAGTATCTTCTCTTCAGCTATTCTCTCACTCAAATATTTCACACTTTCTAAAATTTTTCTTTTTACTACTGAAAGGAGCCTGGTAATAGGTAAAAAACAGTAAAGGAAAATGTGAGCTTCATTTAATTTTAAGACAGATTTGGTTTAGTATTTTTTTTCCACACTGAAATGCAAAAACTCTAGTGAAGCAATATGTTTGGCCATTTTCCTCAGGGTCTTTATTTGGCATTCTACTGTTGAGGTTAATCATGTAAAGTTGGCCGGCTACTGTGGCTCATGCCTATAATCCTAGCACTCTGGGAGGCTGAGGTGGGTAGATGTCCTGAGCTCACAAGTTAGAGAGTAGCCTGAGCTAGAGTGAGACCTCATCTCTACAAAATAGCTGGACACTGTGGCTGGCACCTGTAGTCCCAGTTATTTGGGAGGCTGAGGCAGAAGGATCACTTTAGTCCAAGAGTTGGAGGTTGCTGTGGGCTGTGACTCCACAACACTCTACCCAGGGTGACAAAGTGAGACTCTGTCTCAATAAATAAATAAATAAATAAAAAATAAAAATAATGTAGGGTCATTGATTCTTCAGTGTAATCCCAGAGTTTCTTGCCTGTGACATTTCTGTCAAACTCTACCTAACAGAAAACACACACTTTTCCTTGAGCCTAAATAATCCCTGTGCTTCCTAACCACATCAGAAGGGCTGCAATAGCGTCTGGGAGGCGGATTCTGTGGAGCAGCTGCTGAAGGGCCCTAATTCTTATTGTGGGTCTCTCTGAGGTCCAGCCTCCTAGCCTTTGAGCTGTGCTGACTACTCAGAAGCTGTGTCACAGAGAGAGCCTCGTTACCCCTCTCTGGTCAGTTCCCCACAAGGGCTTGAGAGTTAATGTTGTCCACTCACCAAGAACTGTTGCAATTGTGTTTTGCTAATGAAACCCTTCAGGGAGGGTTAGAAAGCCTGCATGTCAAGAGGTGTGTCTTTCCAGAGGATACAGGGTACCTATGTTCCTAGCATTTATGCTGCTTAGTGAGGTTGGGGTCAGAACAGAGGGAACTGGAGCACCTGAGGACCCCGGGGCCACACCTGCCCCTTAGAAGTCTTGCTGATCAGCCTCTGTTGCCACAGTGCTTTAGACAGGATCAAATACAATTAATTCAGTTACAGCTTTCCTTTAGATTAACTATATCATTAACTACAAAAAAGTTGCTTTATTTATGAATCAAAAACAGTCCAATATCAACAACTTCAGGTCATTTAACCTTATAAGTTTTTTTTTAACTTTCCATTTTAAAATTAATTTTAGGTGAGCAAGAAGTTGCAGGAATAATGTAGGGAGGTCCCATATTGCCATCAACCAGGTTCCCCCAATGGTAGCTTCTTACTTAAGTTGATACACTAATCATAACCAGGAAATTGATATTGGCATCAGTTAACTAGTTTATAAGACTTGCTATTAACTAGCTTATAGGTCTTGCTTAGATTTTACCAATCTAATAGCTTTGGGGGTTTACTGCCTTGTTACTTCCATACTGACACACATAACAATATTCTAGGGTCTGTTTATTTCACAGATGATAGATCCTTCATTTTGCAAATACTGTGTTCTCAAGATAAAAAGTCAAGGCTCAGCACCCGTAGCTCAGCGGTTAGGGTGCCAGCCCTATACACCAGGGCTGGAGGATTCGAACACAGCCCAGGCCTGCCAAACAACAAAATGACAACTACAAAAAAAAAAAAAAAACCCAAAAAATAGCTGGGTGTTGTGGCGAGTGCCTGTAGTCTCAGCTACTTGGGAGGCTGAGGTAAGAGAATCGCTTAAGAGTTTGAGGTTGCTGTGATCTGTGACGCCATGGCACTCTATCGAGGGTGACATAGTGAGACTGTGTCTCAAAAAAAAAAAAAAAAGACAAAAAGTTAAGTGATATTACTGGGTATGAAGTAGAGTATAAAAGCTTTCTTCTTTCTTCTCTCTCTGAAGAGGTAGCTACCCTTAAAAAGTTGATGTGTGTCTCTCTTTGCTTTTTTCCCTCTGGCTACACACACGTGTAATTCTTCTTCTTTTTTTTTTTTTATATAAAAACAATCACCTTTCATCAGATTTTCCTCAATGCTGTAAATATTGCAGCTGTACCACATTTTTCATTTATTGAGGTTGGATTTTCATTTGTTTGCTGAGTGAAAGATCAAGTTCTGAGAAAGATTTACTCTGCTCTAGGCGGTAACTCTCTCACCTTGAGCTCTCCCCTTTAGTCCGGCCTCCACACTGCAGGTGAAATTGTCTTCCCCGGACACTCTTTTTGTCTTTCCATTTTCCCAAGATAATTCCAATGTTCTCTGCCAAGGTCTGAATTTCTGGGGTGGCCTGGGTTTTTCCATTCCACTCTGCTCACTCTCTCTATTGTAGGCAGCCACGTTTACTGGACAATTTGTGGAAATCTGTTTTGTCATGTATAAGGGATCCTACGAGGCTATAGGGTTTAAAACAGGAGGTGGCAAATATTTTCTGTAAAGGTCCAAGTAGGTGAATGCTTAGACATTGCAGACCATGGCAGTTTCTTTATTTTTTTGAGATAGAGTTTATGTTGCCCTCAGTAAAGTGCTGTGTTGTCACAGCTCACAGCAATCTCCAATTCTTGGGCTTAAGTGATTCTTTTGCCTCAGCCTCCCAAGTAGCTGGGACCATAAGCACCTGCCACAACGCCTGGCTATTTTTTGTTGCAGTTGTCATTGTTGTTTAGCTGGCCTGGGCTGGGTTTGAACCCACCAGCCTGGGTGTATGTGGCTGGTGCCGAAACTATTGTGCTACAGGCTCTGAGCCAGGCCATGTGGTTTCTATTGCAATCACTCAGCTCTGCCACTGTATGTGTAGCACAGAAGTAGATATAGGTGATGTGGGCTTGTAGCTCAAGCGGCTAAGGCGCCAGCCACATACACTAGAGCTGGCAGGTTCAAATCCAGCCTGGGCCCGCCAAACAATGACAACTACAACCAAAAAATAGCCGGGCATTGTGGCAGGTGCCTGTAGTCCCAGCTACTTGGGAGGCTGAGGGAAGAGAATTGCTTAAGCCCAAGAATTTGAGGTTGCTGTGAGCTGTGATGCCATCGCACTCTACCCAGGGTGACAGCTTGAGGCTCTGTTTCATTAAAAAAAAAAAAAAAGGTATAGGTGATGTGTAAATAGTCGGGGCTGTCTTCCAACACAAATTTATTTATGGACAGTGACATTCAAATTTTATATTATTATCACATATTGCAAAATATTCTTTTTCCTCTAAGTGTTATAAAACGTAAAAACATTCTTGACTCACAGGTAGTACAGAAATAAAGGCTGTGGGTAGGCTGTAGTTTGCCAACCCTAGGTCTAAAAGCCTAGACTTTGGTGTCAGATAGACTAGGATTTGAAGTGCTTTTTCACTTACTGTGTGATCTTTGGCAGGTTATATAATTTTACGCTCCAGACCTTGAAGAATTGCTGTGGACATTAGAGATAACTTATGAAAAGTTTCCAACATGCAGCGGGCACTTAATAAGTGTGAGTGTCTTTTTTCTTTTGCTTGAGGATATTTCTGAAAGAGAATTCAGTAACCCAGAGCACAAAGTCTGTTTTGGATATGAAGCCTTTCAGGGAAAGAAGTCTGAGAGGTGTACGTACACTGGTTTTAGCATACTCAGCGTACTCCTTGTCCTAATTGTAAATGTATGTGTGTGTGTGCACAGAGATCTTATGTTTACATGCAGATTCCAAGCCTGTCCATGACTACAGGGAGAAAATGACCTCACTATGTCCAACAACAAGGGGTCCTAAATTTTAGATTGTTGGGAGATGCCTCCAATTTAGCAATTTCTTATTCTTTTCCCCACAAAAGGGTAATATCCCCTAGATGGGAGTCTTTCTAGTTCTCTTCTGATCTTAGCTATTTCTGGGCTCTGACAGGTCCCAGCTGGGCCATTTCATCCCAGTGTAGAGTTTAAAGTGATGTGCATGCTGTCATAGTCCATTTTGTGTTGCTATAACAAAATACCTGGGACTGTCTAATTTGTGAAGGACAGAAATTTATTTCTCACAGTTATGGAGGTTGGGAATTTCAAGATCAAGTTGGCGGCATCTGGTGAGGGCTGCTTTCTGCTTCTAAGATGGCATCTTGAATCCAGCATCCTTGGAGAAAGGGGGATATTGTATTCCCACATGGCAGATGGGCAGAAGAGAGTGGACTCACTGCTGAAAGCCCTTTATATGATGGAGTTAATCCATTCGTGAGGGCAGAGCCCTTGTGACCTAAGCTCCCCTAAAAGCCCATCTCCCAGCACTGTTGCATTGTGGATTTAGGGGGAGCACATGTATTATTTCATTTGACACCAAAACCTGGTTTTGTTAGCATCTTTTTATATGGTGAAACAGGTTCAGAGAGGTTAAAACAATTACCAACATCACACAGCTGTGAGAGAGACCAGAATTTGGGCCCCTGGACTCCTGGTCTAGGGCTCTGTACACTGTGCAGTTTACTCCTAACCTTCTTCTAAATCTTACATTTAGTCTGTTTCACACCTTCATTGTCTAGTTTTTGACGATATATTTTTTGGCTTTTTTGTGTTCTGTAAAAGAGCCTAAAACAACTTAACATAAAGCAATTTTCAGTCAGTATTCTATCAGTACAGATGCTTCTGTTTATGACAAGGGTATGTCTGGGGAAACCCAACTGTTGAATATCATAACTTTTGACTTATGAGATTTTCAGCTGATAATGGGTTTATTGGATCTTACCCCCTCAGTTGAGGAGTACACTGAATGCTCACTGCCTTCACCCCATTGTAAAGCCAGGAACCAGCCATTGTCATTTATTCACAGTTCAGCAACTGCTGTCCAATCATTGCCCTTCACGCAGTCAGTTGTGAGCGCTTGCTGAGTGCTCCCGTGAGAGCAGGGAAGATGTAAATACTCTGGAGGATCCACAGAGATGGACTGTGTCTACCAGGAGGTCTTAAACTGACAGGCCCAGGTCGAAGACCTGGTTCTAATCAGGTGTCAAGTTATTTCCCGTCTACAGATTTTGATCCCTTCTCTGTAAAGAGGAGAGACAATGTCTAGTTCATGATGATTTTGTAGAAGCACAAATGCTTGGTTTACAAAATCAGTTTACAAAAACAGTGGCCATTACCAATAATGAGCAACTACCAAACTTATGAGGCAGGACAGGCAAGGTCACATTTGGTGGACAGGGCTCCAGATCCCAGCAGCTCACCCCTTCATTTCTCATACTTTTATGTTCTGTGTTCATTATGGGAGCTGAGGCTCCACTCCAAGTCGCCTTCCCTCAGGACTCACACTGACTGAGAAGCTTCTGTTTGGAACATGGGAGAGAAGCAGAGGGAAGAGCGTGGCAAAGCCCACGCTGGCTCTGAGAGCGATATGCGTTCCTGCTCACCTTCCGTGGGCCGGAGCAAGTCACCTGCCATGGCCGACACCAGTGGGAAAAGAAAAGAAAATTCTCTCCTGGCAGAGGCAGTGGGCATTTTGAACACTACACAGTTTACCGTTGCAAAATAACCTGTAGGAAGTACAAGAAACGGTGGGACAGAAGAGACGTGTAAGTGCAGATACACAATAGCACTGAGCGGACTTTTGGACTTAATTTGCTTCCAGAACAAGCGATTCTTTAAGAATTTTCTGAGAAAGCTTGTCATTGTCACTCTCTTGTCAGGCTTACATAAAACCAAACATTACCGTCTATATATGCCCAGCAGTTGCCAAATAAATAGAGTTGTTCTTTGAAAGTCAAGCTTCTGTTTATCTTCTTCAAGGCTGTCAGAGGCAAGCACTCATCAAATCAAATAACTTCTTTCTGTTAGCTAACCTAGGTTTTAAAATTGAAATTAGAGAAATCATTAAATTTGCACACACATTTGTGTGCACACACACAGTTGTCAATCTTTTGGATTCTGTGTCAGTCCTGTTTAGTTACAAACAACAGAATCCATTCTAGGAAAAAAAGAATCAAGTAATAGCAATTAGACCGTTCAGAGAATTTCCAGGAGAGCTTTGCACTCAGAAATGATGGCTAAATTACATTGATTCCATTGTCAGACTGTTCTAGTAGGAAACGGACTGCTGCCAGCATTGGGTGTGAGGCACTTCTCCCGGAACCTCTGCCAAGTTCCCTATGAAAGGTAGATACCACCCTTCCTTGTACTCTGTACCCTGGCCAGAATGGATCTCGGGTGACTTCCTCTTTTTTAAAAGCATGTCTTTTAAAAAAGGATTCGAAAACAATCCTTTCTAAAATAAGTTGTATGCATTAACCAAAGGTTCAAATTTAGCGTCTCTCATATTGACAAAACCTGATAGAGCATGCCTGTCATGTGACCCACTATGACCTATACAGCATCACCTGTGACCTGTTCTTTTTGCCAGGAGACACGTAGCAGCTGATTGTCTTTACTTTTGTGATGAGAGCAGCTATTGGTAATCATGGTCTAGATCCTTTAATTCCGTGGAGGTTGCAAAATGGTGATATTCCATTTCCTTAAAAATTTTTAGTTGGGGGTGGTGCCTGTGGCTTAAAGGAGTAGGGCACTGGACCCATATGCTGGAGGTGGCGGGTTCAAACCCAGCCCCGGCCAAAAACTGCAAAAAAAAAAATTTTTTTTTTAGTTGGAATAATTTAATAAAGATAACTCTTAAGCCTTATCTACTTTTTTGGTTACCGGTTGTTCAGGTCATAATACAAAGGCAGGATAAATGTTTGGTTCTTTCCCTTTATTATTAGTTTTCAATATTATGAATTGGTTTTCTATCAACCTAACATCCTGTAAAGACGACCAATTAGTTCACTTAAAAAGTTTTCTATCTGCCAAACTTTGTGAACCAATAGCTTTTTAATGTTTGTTTGTTTGTTTATTTATTTAAGACAGAGAGTCTCAAGCTGTTGCCCTGGGTAGAGTGCCATGGCATCATCGTAGCTCATGGTAACCTCCAACTCTTGGGCTCAAACTATCCTCTTGCCTCAGTTTCTCTCTTTTTTTTTTGAGACGGAGTCTCACTATGTCACCCTTGGTAGAGTTTGGTGGTGGTGTCACATCTCACAGCAACCTGAAACTCTGGGGCTTAAGCAATTCTCTTGCCTCACCCTGCCAAGTAGCTGGGACTACAGGCACTTGCCACAACGCCCAGTGTATGTGGCTGGTGCCCTAGCTGCTGAGCTACAGGCCCTGAGCCTTGCCTCAGTTTTTCTATTTTTAGTAGAGATGGGGTCTCACTCTTGCTCAGGCTGGTCTTAAAATTGTGAGCTCAGGCAATCCACCTGCCTGGTTCCCCAGAGTGTTAGGATTACAGGCATGAGTCACCGGGCACAGCCTCCAATAGTTTTTTAAAAATCAACATGACTTGATGAATTAAAATACATCTGATGAATTTAAGTCAACTATAGTTATCTTTTTTTTTTTTTTTTGAGATAGAATCTCACTTTGTCACCTTCAGGAGAGTACTGTGGAGTCATAGCTCATAGCAATCTCAAACTCTTGGGCTCAAGATACTCTCTTGTCTTAGCCCCCCCCAGTAGTTGGGACTACAGGCTCCTGCCACAACACCCAGCTATTTTTAGAGATGAGGTCTCCCTCTGGTTCAGGCTGGTCTGGAACCCGTGAGTTCAGGCAATCCACCCACCTCGGCCTCCCAGAGTGCTAGGTATAGTTATCATCTTTGAAGCTCAAATTTGTTCTATTTTTTAACCTCTCCATTTGGCTCCTGAGTTCTTTTGACACGACTTTGTGGTCTTTAATGGTTTCCTCACTATCTGGTTTGACAAGAATTTTCAGGCTCATTTTGTGTACTTCATGTTTTAGGCCAGAATCAGCCATTTATTCAAGACGCCCTGTTTCCTTTTAGTGAGAAATAGCATTTAAAGACCACGATCTGGCCACTAACAACATTTGTTACTATTGGGTTGGCAATTGTTTCTGGGCCTTATCAGTGAATATAGGTATATATACACACACACATACATACACATGTATGTATATAATACATATATACATGTACATATGCCTATATATTTATATGTATACGTATCTTTTTTTTTTGAGAGAGAGAGTCTCACTTTGTTACCTTTGAGAGAGTGCTGTAGCATCCTAGCTCACAGCAACCTCAAACTCTTGGGCTCAAACAATCCTCTTGCCTCAGCCTTCCGAGTAGCTGGGACCACAAGCAACTGCCAAAACACCCAGCTAGTTTTTTTAGAGATGGGGGTCTCACTTTTGCTTAGGCTGGCCTTGAACTTGTGAGCTCAATCAGTCCACCCACCTTGGCCTCCCAGAGTGCTGGGATTACAGGTACAAGTCACTGCGCCCCACCTATATCTTTTCTTTTTATTTATTTGTTTATTTATTTATTTATTTATTTAAGACCCACTCTCCTTTACTTGTTACAAATCAATTTTAACTATACATTAGAAACACAAAGAAATAATCACAAGTGGCTCTAATATTTAAACGAAGTAAACAAATTGTGTAGGAGAGATTTGATCAGGGCTGCCTGCCCTGCCTCCACGCTAGAGTCAAACTTGGATAGTGGGTCTCTGGGGTGCTTCCACAACTGGAAGACAACATTGGGTCACTGTTGACTTGGATCTGAGTCTGTTGTCATCTTAACATAGTTTGAAGGAAACAGACCAGTCACCCCATTGATTACTCCTTGCCACCAGTCATAACATTAATGAGTTGCCCCTTGGAGAAATTGAGCTCATCCTCATTATTCGCCGTATAGTCATACACGGCAATCACCTGACAAGATGAAATGCAGGTGTGGTTCGTTCACCAGTTGGACCCAAAAGTTTAACATGGCTGGCAGGAAACCATCCCTTCTGACGCTTTTTCCCTCTGGCCTGTAACTCCCCTTGCCACCACCCACTCGTGTTTTTCTTTAGAATTAATATTAACTGTCCTGGTGCAAGGCTAAGTTGTTCAGAACCAGAAGCAACATATGCTGAAGCTACTCGAGCAATCTCAGGTTTTTTGTTTGATGCTCCGGATTTGCTGGCACTCCCAAAATTCTCTCGATCTTTTGGTTTGACATAGTTTGATAGAAAAATTCCAGTTGTATCTTCAATACTTCCTGTCCACCATTCTCCATCTTTCTGGGTTACCAATATTTCTTCACCTTCGGTGAAAGTCAAATCTCCAGGTTCCACACTTGAATATGGATAAAGTGCAATATATTCTTCTCCAACTGGATAGGCTGCAGAGGTAGGTTTCTTATTTACAGCTGCATACAAAGCTTCTGGTTCTTCCTGCTTTACTTCACTCCGGAATGAGCTTGACGTAGGATTTTGGAAACCACCCTCTTCCTCCATGTACCTCCCCAAACCACCAATTTTTTTGCTGCTCAAAGACAGTAATAATATCATGTTTTGAGAAATTCAAGTGATCATCTTTCTTTGCAGTCCAAGAACAAAGGGCCTGTGCTTTTAGGTTTTCTACAACCTGTCCCTGTCCATGAATAGGTGATACAGATCCAGGGGACACAGTGCGAGTAAAAGCTGATTTTTTTCTGCCATGATGTATTAACAATTAAGTTTGATAAAGATACATTTTGATAATCAGTTGCTGATGCTGGTTGATTTGAAAAAAGCAGTTCAAAAGACATTCAGGTCGTAGATACAGATACTGTAGGAGGAAGTAAGGCCTTCTTAGGAGACACAGCCTTTTCACCTGAAGGAACTTTTTCTACATAGTTACGTGGAAACCAGTTTCCTTGAAAACTACCATAAAGCCAACGAGGTTCTCCTATGGTTTTTTCATGCACCTGAATTATATCCCCAGCATTAAAACTCATCTCGTCATGGTTCCTTGCTTCAACGGTGTATAGTGCTTTATGATTCACCAAAACACTAGCTGTCTCACATTTTTCCTCTTCAACTTTCCATTCCTCTTCTTGATTTTTTTGTGTTTTTTCTTCCTGGAGTCGCTTGTGTTTTTCTTCTTCCTCCTTTCTTAGATTTTCTCTCCATAAGTTTTCTTTTCCTTGCTTGGCTTTCCTTGCAGCCTCATCTTCTAGTTTCTTTTTCTGTATTAGCTCTAATCTTTTTCTTTCAATGTCCTTCAACTTGTCGTGTTTGATCTTATAAAGTTGTTCAAGGGCTAACTGTTGTGTAGTATAGCTTTCTCTCAGTTCCTTTAACTGATTATTCAAAGAATCCATTTCTGATAGTTTTGATGCAGTTTCTTTTTCTAAAGCATCTAATTGTTCTTTTAGTCTTTGGCATAATTCTTCCTTTTCTAATGACTTTTTATGAAATAAACTGATCTCTGAATCAGGTGTGTTATTGAGCTGCATGTTTTTAATTCTTTCATTTAATAATTGCTTCTCAGCTACCAGGTAGATAAGCTTATTTTGATACTCCTGAAGTTCCTGTTGAAGCTGCTTGATTTCCAACATTTCCAGGTCACACGGCTTATCCAGAACTTCCAGCTCAGTCTTTTGAGTTTGCTTTCTCAGTCGAACATCTTGAAGTCTGCCTGAGATCTGCTGATGTTTGCCATTCAGGGCTTCCCACTCAAGATGAAGACTCTTCTTTTTAGAATTTAACCTGACAATTTCTTCTTGTTCTCTATTCTTTTGGTTGAGAAGTTCCTGTCGATGAATTCTTTCCCTTTTCAAATGATGCTGACGTTCAAGTTCCTGCTTTGCTGCCTCTCATCTTTCTCTTTTCTCCTTTCTTCTTCTCGCTGTCTCTCCAATTCCCTCTGTTTCTCCAAGCATTTTTCTAATTCAAGTTGTTTCTTCCATTCCTGCTCTTGCAATTCTCTCTGTTTTTGTTCCCACTCTTCTTTTTCTTTCTGGGCTTTACGTTCTGCCTCCCTCTACTGTTGCTCCAACAAGGCTTGGGCGTCGCTTCTCTAGTTCCATGTTCCCTCCTCCTAGTTGGCTTTTCGCTTATCCTCGAAGGAAACTGGTAATTTCTTCTGAGGTTCCTCTTCTTGCATTTTCTGATATGAAGGCAGAATTCCATTAATGGAATCGATTTGCTTTCTACGTCTGAACGAAGCAGGGACAAGTTCAGGAGGTAAAGTCAGTGGTAATGGCCATATCAAAGTCAGATTTGGCCACATCAGTGAGGTGCATCGCAAGGATAAATTCTTCTGCTTTTAGCTGTCCATCGCCATCAATGTGAGCCAGAGTCCAAATAGTAGCCAGCGGAGTTTGAGAAAGATTTGACTGAAGACGGGCATTTCTAGCTTGAAAACCTGAGAGGTATCCACTCCTGCTTTTGTCAAGACTATTAAATTTTTTGCCGATATTTTAATCTTGAAGGTTGAGGAACTGCCCACTCGGAGGTCCCAGTCTTGGGTGAGTTCCCTGAGAGTGAAGCAGTTGAGGACGTCGAGCTACTAGATCCTAAATCAATCAGTGACTGGGCCTTCTGTATCTAGCACCTCCAAATCCTCCCATCATCAGACTGTAAGATGAAGTATGAGGCAATGTTGAAGAAGAGTAAGGAATGGATAAAGGCTGAATGAGACTGGTGGTTCCATTTGGTAATGATGATGTGCTAACAGAAGGCAGTAGGGGAGTGGGCATCATTAACGGAGGAAGGCTGGTCCCTGAAGTTGAAGAGGACAAGGGTGTTGCCGTAGGTGTAACTGGAGGCAATGACTGAGGAATCGACAGATTGGGCATGCTTCCCATTCCAAACCAAGCAGAAATTAATGGAGAGAACATAGGAGGTTGTTTCATAACAGGAGGAAGAACTACGGGCAACTGTTGGCCTTGAAGCTTTAGTTTGATAAGTTTCATAGCTATCGAGAACTCCTGCTGATCCATCTTCCCATCCTTGTTCAAGTTTGACAAAGCCCGTATTTCAGCTACAACAGGAGCCGGCAGACCTGATTGTAAGAAAAAAGTACGTGCTTGGTCACCTGCTATGTAACCTCCTGATGGTTTGAGGTTATCAAACTGCTTGTCATGCTTAATATGTTCTTCAGAGGTAATAGCCCACATGTTTGGCCCTCCATTCATAGCTGCGGGAAACTGAGCCATCATGGTCCTGAATTTTCCTTGCTAGCTCTCAGCCATCTGACATTCTGCACCAATCATTACCATGAAGGAAAACTATCTTGAGGAAAATAAAGTGGGTCCTGGGGGAAGCGTGCTGTACCCCAGGGCTCACTCCTGCCAGCACCCCAAAAGCCAAGGCACCACGCTGTCCCTGGCACTCCGCGGCGTCTGTCCGCCACCTGCCAGACGAGGCCACAGCTGGGGGCCCCAGCTCAGCCGCAGGGAAGGGGCCTATCTTTTCTTTCTAAAGTTGAAATATAGGCTTGGCGCCTGTTACACTGTGGTTATGGCGCCAGCCACATGCACTGAAGCTGATGGGTTTGAACCCACCTGGGCCAGATAAACAACAATGACAACTGTAACAAAAAAAAAACCAGGTTTTGTGGCGGGCACCTGTAGTCCCATCTACTTGGGAGGCTGAGGGAAGAGAATTGCTTAAGCCAAAAGTTTGAGGTTGCTGTGAACTGTGATGCCATGGCACTCTATTGAGGGTGACATAGTGAGACTCTGTGTCAAAAAAAAAAAAAAAGAAAGTTGAGGCTTGGCGCCTGTGGCTCAAGCGGCTAAGGCACCAGCCACATACACCAGAGCTGGCATGTTTGAATCCAGCCCTGGCCCGCCAAAAAACAGTGATGGCTGCAAACTCTTCTTTCCCCTCCAAAAACATAGCGGGTGTTGTGGCAGGTGCCTGTAGTCCCAGCTACTTGGGAGGTGGAGGCAGGAGAATTGCTTGAGCCCAGAAGTTGGAGGTTGCTGTGAGCTGTGATGCCACAGCACTCTACCCAGGGTGACAGCCTAAAGCTCTAGCTTAAAAAAAAAAAAAAAAAAGAGTTGAAATATATATATTTTAAATTTTAGGTTAATGTGAGGGTTTAATCACCCTTGGTAGAGTGCTATGGTGTCACAGCTCAAGCAACATCCAACTCCTGGGCTTAAGAGATGCTCTGGCCTCAGCCTCCCACGTAGCTGGGACTACAGGTGTCTTCCACAACGCCTGGCTATTTTTTGTTGTAGTTTTGCTGTAGTTCAAATCTACCACCCTTAGAGTCTCACTAAGTGGATATGGGGCCATTGCCCTATCCACTGAGCCACAGGTGTCACCCCAAGTCATGATATTTGAATGTGTTAGGTAGAGTCTTGTAGTTGTGTCCTGCACCCAAAAGGTGTGCCACACACCCCTTCATTGTGCCCATTTATTGGGAACACACCAATCCCACCTCCTCTCTCCCCTTTCCTCATTCACCCTCTCCCCAACTTGAATTGAAATAAGTTATTCTCCTATGTGGGCATGAGTTAGATCATCTACTGGCTTCATATTACTATGGAGTACATTGGATATTTGCTTTTCCATTCTTATGATACTTTACTGAGAAAAATGTGTTTCAACTCCATCCAGGTTAAGACAAAAGATGTGAAGTCACCATCTTTTATTATGGCTGAACAGTATTCCATGGTATATATATACACCAAAGTTTGTTAATCCATTCCTGAGTTGATGGGCATTTAGGTTGTTTCCATATTTTGGTGATTGTAAATTGAACCGTGATAAACAATTTAGAGCAAATGTCCTTATGATAAAATGATTTTTTTTTTTTCTGGGTAGGTGCTCAGTAGTAGGACTGTAGGATCAAACGGGACGTCTAATTTGAGTTCTTTAAGGATTCTCCATACTTCCTTCCAAAAAGGTTGTATTAGTTTGCGGTCCCACCCACAGTGTAAAAGTGGTCCCCTCTCTCCACATCTGCACCAGTATCTGCAACTTTGGGACTTTGTGATGTGGGCTAATCTTCCTAGGGTTAGGTGATAGCTCAGGATAGTTTTGATTTGCATTTCTTTGATGATTAGGGATGATGAGCATCTTTTTCATATGCTTGTTAGCCAGTTATCTGTCTTCCTCAGAGAAGGTTCTATTGATGTCTCTTGCTCAGTGATAGATGGGTTTATCTTTTTTTGTTGACTAATTTGAGTTCTCTGTAGATCCTAGTTGCCAAGCCTTTGTCAGACTTGTAATATGAGAATATCTTTTCCCATTCTGAAGGTTGTATATTTACTTTGATTGTTGTATCCTTAGCTGAAAAGCAAAAGCTTTTCAGTTTAATGAAGTCCCATTTATTTATTTGTGTTGTTGCAATTGCCACAGAGGTCTTCTCCATAAAATCTTTCCCTAGGCCGACATTGCCAAGAGTTTTTTTTACACTTTCTTCTAGGATTTTTATCATTTCCTGCCTAGATATAAATCTTTTATCTATCTTGAGTCGATTTTTGTAAGTGGTGAAAGGTGCAGGTCTAGTTTACATGTGGTTATCCAGCTACCCACCCACGTCAGCCTCCCAGAGGGCTAGGATTACAGGGGGGAGCCACTGTGTCTGGCCTATATGTATGTCTTAAGATAAAACATAAGATAAAAAGTGCATGGGTCTATATTGGTACTTTCAATTCAAATACTTTTTTGTATTAAATCTATATTTTTTTTTTTTTTTTTTTTTAGACAGAGTCTCACTAAGTTGCCCTCATTAGAGTGCCATAGTGTTACAGCTCACAGCAACCTCAAACTCTTGGGCTTAAGCAATTCTCTTGCCTCAGCCTCCCAAGTAGCTGAGACTACAGGTGCCCGCCACAATGCCCGGCTATTTGTTGTTTGTAGTTGTCGTTGTTGTTTGGTGGGCTGGGTTCAAACCTGCCAGCTCTGGTGTTTTGTAGCTGGTGCCCTAGTTTCTGAGCTACAGGTGCTGAGCCTATACATTCTTCCTTTCGTAATGAAATTCTTAAGCCTATGGGCAGCGCCTGGGGCTCAGTGGGTAGGGCACGGGCCCCATATACCGAGGAGGGTGGGTTTGAACCTGGCCCCAGCCAAACTGCAAAAAAAAAAAACCATAGCTGGGCATTATGGCGGGCACCTGTAGTCCCAGCTACTTGGGAGGCTGAGGCAAGAGAATCTCCTAAGTCCAGGAGTTGGAGGTTGCTGTGAGCTGTGATGCCATGGTACTCTACTGAGGGCGATAAAGTGGAAAAAAAAAAAAAAGAAGGAAATTCT
Organism: Loris lydekkerianus; assembly: GCA_963574355.1. Lineage (NCBI taxonomy): Eukaryota > Metazoa > Chordata > Mammalia > Primates > Lorisidae > Loris > Loris lydekkerianus. The sequence continues at coordinate 39,225 of CAUYPK010154454.1, read as the reverse complement.
TAAGCCTCCTACATCATAGGAGCTGATATAATTACAATATCCTATTATTATCATTTACTTTTCTAGTAATGAACACACAATCGTTTCAGATGAATAATGCTAATACTACCATGGCCACTAGAATTACTGTGAATAGTTAATTTTTTTTCTTCACATGGTCTTCCCATTCTCCCTATGGTTATTCTATATCTATTTTACCTGAGTGGGGGTTCTCTGGCCATTTTTGTTGTCTAAAGCTTGTTCTCTAGTAGATTCTTCAGAATAGGCTCACGGCAACAATATTCCCTAAGTATCTCACGTTAAAAGTTTGTACCTTTTACACTCTCAAATTCTCAGTTTAGAGAATTTATAACCCTTGGATCACATTTTTCCCCTTGAGAATCTTAATCCATTACTCTATTTTCTTCTGGCATAAAGTCTTGCTATCAAAAAGTTTGATGATTGACATCAATAAAAAGCATGAGGGAAAAAAATTTTGATGATCATTTTACTTCCTTTTTTATAAGGTCACTATTTGCTTTTGCCTAGATGCCCAAAGTGTTTCTAATTCTTCTTTCAAAGGCCAGTAATTTTCACTAGAACATGTTTTGGTGTCGGTCATTTTGGGTGGGGATTTTTAGGTATTCACTGTGCTCTTTTTTTTTTTTTTTTTTTGTAGAGACAGAGTTTCACTTTATCTCCTCGGTAGAGTGCTGTAGCATCACAGCTCACAGCAACCTCCAACTCCTGGGCTTAGGCGATTCTTTTGCCTCAGCCTCCCGAGTAACTGGGACTACAGGCGCCTGCCACAAAACCTGGCTATTTTTTTGTTGCAGTTTGGCGGGGCAGGGTTTGAACCCGCCACGCTCGGTATATGGGGCTGGCGCCCTAACCACTGAGGCACAGGCGCCTCCCTCACTGTGCTCTTTCAATGTGTAATTTCAACCAGTTTTTTGGGGGTTTTGAGACAGAGTTTCACTATGTTGCCCTGGGTAGAATGCTATGGTATCACAGCTCACAGCAACTTCCAACTCTTGGGCTTAGGTGATTCTCTTGCCTCAGCCTCCCGAGCAGCTGGGATGACAGGTGCCTGACACAATGCCTGGCTATTTTTTTGTTGCAGTTGTTTAGCTGGCCTGGGCAGGGTTCGAGCCCGCCACCTTTGGTGTATGTGGCTGGCGCCATAACCACTGTGCTATGAGCGCCGAACCATAATTTTTTTCTTTTTTTTTTGAGACAGAGTCTCAAGCTATCACCCTGGGTAGAGTGCCATGGTGTCACAGCTCACAGCAACCTCAAACTCTTGGGCTCAAGGGATTCTCTTGCCTCAACCTCCCAAATAGCTGGGACTACAGGCTCCTGCCACAACACTCAGCTATTTTTGTTGTTGTTGTTGCAGTTATTATTGTTTCAGCTGGCCTGGGCTGGGTTTGAATCCACCAGCCTGGGTGTATGTGGTGGGTGACCTACTCAATAAGCTACGGGAGCTGCCCCCCCACAAAGAAAAACAACAACAAAAGAAAAACAAAAACAAAAACAAAAAATACTGGTTCTTATTATTCTAAATATTGGATCTTATTTGCCTATTTTCTATATTTGTTGCATTCTTTCGTATCTTATTTATTATTTTTAATTTACTTTTGATTTTTTTTTTCTTTTGTTTGAGATAGAGCCTCAAGCTGTCTCCCTGGGTAGAGTGCTGTGGCATCACAGCTCACAGCAACCTCCAACTCCTGGGCTTAAGCTATTCTCCTGCCTTAGCCTCCCAAGTAGCTGGGACTACAGGCACCCACCACAACACCTGGCTCTTTTTTGGTTATAGTTGTTATTGTTATTTGGTGGGCCCAGGTTGGATTTGAACCCACCAGCTCTGCTGTATGTGGCTGGCACCTTAGCCTCTTGAGCTATAGGTGCCAAACCTATCTACTTTTGATTTTAAAAATTCTTTTTATCTTTGATTTCTCTTGAGGCACTATTGATTGTATTTATTCATCTTAGTTTTCCCTTCATTTTTGAAGTGATGTTGTCTCTTTTTTTTTTTTTGAGATATGTCACCCTGGGTAGAGTGCTATGGCATCACAGCTCACAGCAACCTCAAACTCTTGGGCTTAAGTGATTCTCTTGCCTCAGTCTCCCAAGTAGCTGGGACTACAGGCACCCACCACACACCTGGCTATTTTTTTGTTACAGTTGTCATTGTTGTTTGGCAGGCCCAGGCTGGGTTCGAACCCGCCAGCCTTGTTGTTATATGGCTGGCACCGTAAGCACTGTGCTATGGGTGCCAAGCCAGATGTTGTCTTTTATATATAATTATTTCCTGAGTTCTGTCACCTAATTTCTGTATTTTTCCTACTTTTGTTTTATGTTGTTCTTTCATGTTTTATAGTCTTCGCAAGTTAATTTTAGTTTTTCTTTTCAACAGAAAGTGACAATTTTTATGTTTTTTTTAGGCATGTCTTTCTGGAAGGTTTTCACTATCTATATCGATCTTTTTGCATTTCTTATTCTCCTTTTTCTCATAATAACAGCAAATCGGATTTGATCGTGATGCTTCTTTTTCTCCCACTGCTTATTTTTTGAACTTTTAGAAGGTGGAATGGTTAAAAGTACTCTAAGTTTATCTTTTGGTATTTTCATGTACTGTTAAAAAAAATATGGTAGCTTAGTTTCTTGAGATTTCCCTGACTCTGTTCTTCTTACTTACTTTTAGCTGGACTGTTTCCTTTGTCCCTACCCACCTCAATTTCAATTCCACTCTCAGAAGTGTCTCCTCAGTGTGACTTACTTATTTCTAGAATTACAGGAACTAGATTTCTTCAGACCCACTAGTCCTTACTGAAAGCCTCTCATACTCACCTACTGTTATATTTGGCAGAAGCTCTTCCGGTTTCAGCTGCTGATCTCACATGGTCTCACTGAGCTGCCCTTTAAATACCTGTTGGCTATTTTTGGGGTCTTCCATTCTCAGGCCCACCAGAATATCCTCTCTCTGTTCCCTCCTACACAAACCAGGCAGCTATGTGACTGTTGGTGGTGTCTTTATGAACTTGCATTTTGGGGTCCACGGGGGAGGGAGGGGGGATAATGTTGTGGTTTGTGTTTTGTAATTGTTGTCTATGGCAATGTGGTTTTGCTTTCTAGTTGCTTTACCTGTTGTTATGTGGGGATTCTGAGAAATTAAAACCTATGCTCCCACCTCCATCTTCCAAGATTTCTCTCCACATGTATGCTTGTTTGAAACTTCTTATAACACAACTGGAAAAGAATTCTGAAGGTGTATCCAATTGGCTGAGGTTAAATCCCATGTCTTTTGCCCTAGTTGCAGAGGAGGCTGGGAAAGGTAGTTTCTGGCTTCCACTTGGGAAAGTATGGCCCAGAAGACTGTAATTGCCAAACGTGGGGAGAATATTGAGAATGCATGAAATATGTCCACTATGGATCTACATGTTAAGATTTGGCTTTTGCACATATAAATCAAGTTGATTTTTTTTTTTTTTTTTGAGACAGAGTCTCATTTTGTCACGCTTGGTAGAGTGCTGTGGCGTCACAGCTCACAGCAACCTCCAGCTCTTGGGCTTAGGTGATTCTCTTGCCTCAGCCTCCCGAGTAGCTGGGACTGCAGGTGCCTGCCACAACGCCCAGCTATTTTTTTGTTGCAGTTTGGCCGGGGCTGGGTTTGAACCCGCCACCCTTGGTATATGGCGCAGGCACCCTACTCACTGAGCCACAGGCACCGCCCCTAGTTGATGTCTTCCAAGTATCACTGGAAGGATCTCTAACTTTCCAACTTCTTGAAACATTTGTCATAATACTCTATATAAATAAGGGACAGTAGAGTTACTCCTAATATAAAGATATTGTTTATTAAAGACTCCACATTTCATTTTAATAATGAAATTATGGGCTGGGAGCAATGACTCAGGCCTGTAATTCCAGCACTCTGGGAGGCCAAAGCAGGAGGATTTTTTGTGGCCTGGAGTCCCAGACCAGCAAGAACCTATGTCTTGGCCAGGCGCAGTGGCTCATGCCTATAATCCTAACACTCTGGGAAGCTGAGGTGGGTGGATTGCTTGAGCTCACAAGTTAGAGAGCAGCCTGAGCAAAAAGTAAGATCCTGCCTCTACTGAAAAATACAAAAACTGAGGCAAGGGGGTCGCTTGAGCCCAAGTTGGAGGTTGTTGTGAGCTATGATGCCAAGGTACTCTACCCAGGGCAACAATTTGAGACTGTGTCCCCCCCCCCTCCAAAAAAAAGGAACCTATCTCTACCAAAAATAAAAATGTGTATTTTAGCTGGACGTGGTGTAGTCCTGTAGTCCTAGCTACTTTGGAAGCTGAGGTGGAAGGATTACTTGAGTCCAAGAGTTCAAGCCTGCAGTGAGCTATGATTGAGTCACTGCATTTCAGCTCGGGCAGCAGATTGAGACCCTGTCTCTTAAAAAAAGAAACTCTTAAGGCTGGGTGCAGTGACTCATGCCTGTAATCCTAGCACTCTGGGAGGCTGAGGCAGCTGGATTGCCTGAGCTCAGGAGTTTGAGACTAGCCTGAGCAAAAGCAAGACCCTGTCTGTAAAAAATAGCCAGGTGTTGTATTGAGCACCTGTAATCCCAGCTACTTGGGACGCTGAGGCAAGAGGATCACTTGAGCCCAGGAGTTTGAGGTTGCTATGAGCTATGACACCACAGCCCTCTAAGTAGGGTGACAAAGTGAGACTCTGTCTCAAAAACAAACAAACAAACAAAGAATAATGAAATTATAATATTTAATAGGTTATGTCAGTTTGTCTGATCAAAGGAGTGAAGAACTGTTAAATGTTCATCTCATAAACCAACTGTTTAACGACATTGTTTTTGGATTGATTGAGCATCACAGACTGGCTGTGTGTGTTCATAGAGCTTTTGACTCTAGAGATCAACAGAAGCAACCCAAATTTAATCTGTGTTTTTTTCGGTATTTCTGTGGATTGAGGACGAGCCAATCTGCCACCTCTCTTAGGGCCCTGTGTATGGTACTGTTGGGCATCTTTTTTGTATGTGCTAATATTATGGTTCGATTAATTCTGACTCTTTCCTGGTGTATCCCGATGTGTTCACCATCCCCACTGGCCTGGCCCAGGGTCCTAACATGCTTTCAAGTGAATTCTTACAGCTTGTAAATCAAGGTATTAAGGAAAAATCTTTAAGATATGTACATATTTGCCTGTTAGCTGAAGTACACAAGGTTTCTTTGTTTCATCACAATGGCTTGAGTTGCATAGGGATTAAATAAGCATCCTGCTGATGACCTCACAAATCTGTGATGTACAATTCCACATCTATCTCACGCTTTTAGTAAAAGGACCACTCATTTCTGCATCAGCCAAGTTTTCCTGGTAGAACATGTTATTTATAGCACCACATACATGTGCCTCGAAATACAGTGTGGGCAATGAAACATGACAAATGCAAATCCACTCCTAGGGGAGGGAGGCTTCCTTCAACTTTGCCTTATTTCCTGTTTGCTGCTATATTTACAAAATGTGTTCAAAGCTTGTCATTTCACTAGTGCATAGTCTGAAAACTTTTTCACCCTGGCAGGTCAGGACTACCACTGACTGTCTTCTAAAGGGGTTTTGCTCCCCAAAGGTGGAGACGACTATTGCTTCCGAGGACAGATGGAGGTTGGCCTTGGTATGAAAAATCCTACTCCATATTGTGCATTTACTGAGTCAGGTTCATCAAACCGTACATGTTTATCATTTCTAGAATATCAAGAAATAAATACTATTGTCTTCACTTCACAGAGGAAAACTTTAACGCCCAGAGAGATGAAACTGTCCAGGTTCACAAACCTATATAAAGTTTTGAGCAATTATTTATTTTTCAGTTACTTTGATTTTTTTTTCATTTTTAACAGAGCCACTGTGTCGCCTGGGCTAGAGTGCCTTAGTGTCAGCCTAGCTCACAGCAGCTTTAAACTCCTGGTTTCAAGTGATCCTCCTGCCTTAGCCTCGTGAGTAGCTGGGACTATAGGCACCTGCCACTATGCCTGACTAATGTTTCCATTTTTTAGTAGAGATGGGGTCTTGGTCTTGCTCTTGCTTAGGCTGGTCTCAAACTCCTGAGCTCAAGGGATCCTCCCACCTCAGCCAGAGTCCTAGGATTATATGTGTGAACTGCTATGTCCTACTGAATTTTTTTTTTTTTTTTGAGACAGAGTATCACTATGTCATCCTCGGTAGAGTTCTGTGGTGTCACAGCTCACAGCAACCTCCAACTCTTGGGCTTAAGCAATTCTCTTGCCTCAGCCTCCCGAGTAGCTGGGACTACAGGCGCCTGCCACAACACCCAACTATTTTTTGTTGTTATTGCAGTTGTCATTGTTGTTTAGCTGGCCCAGGCCAGGTTCAAATCTGCCAGGTTGGTGTATGTGGCTGGCGCCATAACTACTGTGCTATGGGCACTGAGCCATCCCTACTGAATTTTTAATCTTTTTTCTTTTTCATCTACAAGGGTGATTATGACTCATGATTTATTTTATTTTATTATTATTATTTTTTTTTTGTAGAGACAGAGTCTCACTTTATCACCCTCAGTAGAGGGTCATGGCGTCACACAGCTCATAGCAACCTCTGACTCCTGGGCTTAGGTGATTCTCTTGCCTCAGCCTCCCGAGTAGCTGGGACTACGGGCGCCTGCCACAATGCCCAGCTATTTTTGTTTTGTTGCAGTTTGGCAGGGGCTGGGTTTGAACCCGCCGTTGGTATATATGAGACTGGTGTCCTATTCACTGAGTCACAGGTACCGCCTGATTTTTGAATTTTTTTAAACAGATACTTGACACAACATGTATTACTTTTTAATTGGGAAAGATGTCATCAATAAATTTATTTTAAAACTTATTTTAAATGGCATATAATTAATATGCAATAATATACAGATCTCAAGTGTTTAGTCTGATACATTTTGACAATTGGCATACACCTGTGTAATCACTGCCAGCAAGATAGAGTGCTGCTGTCACTTTAGAAATGACATATGTCCTTTCCAGTCAAGCCCTCCTTCCCCTCTGGAATGACCCCCTTTCTGATTTCTGCTATCATGAGTTAGTTTTACCTATTCTATAATTTCATATAAATGGAACCATAAAGCACAGACTCTTTCGTGTCTGCCTCTTACTCCCATATTGCAACAATTCTGAGGTTGTCCCCCTTAGCCACCATTTATTCCTTTTTGCTGATGAATAGTGTTTGACTGTATGACTGTACTGTGGTACATGTGCCTATTCTCTGGGTAGGAGTGGGTGGGGGCAGGAGGCAGAACATCTGCAGGGCATGGCCATCCTGTGAACTTGGAGGGTGTCATCGGTGAGTGCAGACCAGCCCACCTGACTCTCACAGCCCAGATAGGTAGGTCTATGGTGGATGGCCCTGCGCTGACCCTTTCTCTGTGTTAAGTCTGTTTTCTCCTTTGCTGTGAGACTGATGGCTCACATGCCTTTCTGCTCACATTGTGCCTGTGATGAGATTTCTCTTCCTGATTTTTGGCCTCGTGTTGCAGCAGAAGACAGACAACTGAATATCTTAGAATCATGCCCTGAGGCATGGTCCAAGAGAGGCTTTTTCATGAGTGACTGTGATGTTGACTTTAGCTTCTTGGAGGTCTCCCTCTCACCCCCCATATTTCTAGTTTCTTAGCTATGTTCTGGATGGTTGGAAATGCTTCTGGATGGTACCCTCTGGGGAAGTTTGAGTCTCTGAGCTCCAACTTCCTGCTACTCTGGACACAGCCCTCCTGGGCCCTCTGCCTGGCTTGCCTGGCAGCAGCTTGTGCACCCCCTCACCCCCCAGCCGCTGCCTGTCCCTCTCTTCCTTAGGATCATCAACATGCATATCTCCTGCTTTGATCCTGAAACTTGTCTGTGTTCCTGAGTCTGACTTGGTATCCCAGATGCTGACCATAGCTTTGCCTTCATTACTCCTCACATCACAGACCCTTCTGGCATAGACACCCCCATCAAAGTGTAATTCTATGTGGGTGCCAGGTTCTGAGCATTTGGAATGACCAGCCACACCCTTACTCATCACACCTGCCCTCCCTGCTCCTGACGCTGCAGAGTCTTGGCTCTGTACCCTTACACAAACAGAATACATAAACCCTCACTATGCAACTCTGGGGCTGGCGACAGTATCCCTATCTTAGGACAAGTGTAGGAAAAAATAGAGAAAAAAATGAAGAGACTTTACCAAGAAGAAGCTCCCCATCCTGAAAGGTCATATATTCTACAATGGGCTCCAAATGTCCTATCATTTAATAGGGTGACAAGGTGACCAAGTTCCTGAAACTCACCCTGTTTTACCACCGAAAGTCCTGCATTCTGGCAGACCCCTCCACTGTGGGCAAACTGGGATAGTTAACCTAAAATTTTAAAGTGAGTTTGAAAAGGCCGGGCATGGTGGCTCACACCTGTGATCCCAGCACTTTGGAAGGCTGAGGTGGGCAGATTGCCTGAGCTCATGAGTTCGAGATCAGCCTGAGCTAGAGTGAGACCCCCCATCTGTAAAATTAGCTGGGTGTTGTGGCGGGCACCCGTAGTCCCAGCTACTTGGAGGCTGAGGCAAGAGAATCTCTTGAATCCTAGAGTTAGAGGTTGCTGTGAGCTGTGATGCCAGGATACTCTATCGGGGGTGACAAAGTGAGATTCTGTCTCAAAAAAAAAAAAGTGACTTTGAAAACACAGCTTGTTTTAATCAGACGAACCTCTCACACTTAGTTCACCTGTTGAAACAATGCTCTTGGCTCTCAACGGGCTTCTCTTAACCCCAAGGAGGAGACATCTAAGGAGCAGAGCTTGTGGAGTTTGCCGACCTACAGCGTCTGCCAGCTGCATGTCTGTTTGTCAGCGCATCGGGGTGTGGGCTGGGCCAGACTGAGAAAAAGCCCACAGGGCCACCTCCCCAGAGTCCTGCTCGCAAAGGCTAAGCCCGGGGATTTAACATGGTGTCCAGTCACTGATGCTTCACTGGGTTCCCAGGACGTGCGTAATTACACAGCCCCGTGCCAAGGGAGGGGACGGCTACCCCATCTCCACGCACTCAGGACGCGCCAGCGTGCAGGATCTCTTTATTCTGGAAAACCTCCTGGAAGAAAGCAGAAACAAAGAAAAGGAACGCTGTCAGCTCTGAGTTCTCATGCGGGACCACACGCCCTCGATGAGGGGAACATGGTCTCCCGACTTGGGGATGGCAGAGATTTGTGGCTCTTTGTTTCATGTTTTTTCAACCTTGGGAGAAGGATGTCGTAATGCTGCTGAGATGTAGGCTGTTATCGATAAAATGATTCCTTCTTGGCAGATAATCTAAGGTTCAGGGAAGATTTAAAAACAAATGTGGAACTGTTGAAGTGGAGGAAGCAGAACAGAATCAGATTTAGATGCAGGCTGGGATGGCCAGGCTGCTCCATGAAAATGAAACTGTGTTCTAGGCAGAAAGAGATCTGTTTTCAAAAGTGATGGAGACAGACATCTCAGAGGAGGGCAAGTTCAACACAGGTTATAGGGCACTGGGGGAGAAGGGGTTACCTAAATTTGGTACAGAGGGGATGTCGCATATGAATGAAGGCAGAAGGGTGGGGAAGCGGGGCGCCCTCGATGTAGGGGCACAGATACCCATATTTCTGCCTCCCAAGGGGACCTCTTACTTTTGCACCATCTCCCGTGAAGTGTTCTAGCAAGTACTAAATACAGCATATGCTTTAACTTGCACCAGTGAAATGCTTTATTTTTGTGAAGGACCCTGGAGTCCCACAGACCTGGGCTTGAATTCTAGCTCTGCCAGTTACCAATTTCATATCCCTGGATGAGCCACAGAACCCCTGACCCTCAGATTCGGCCTCTGTGAAATAGGTAACTCCTGCTTGTCAATCTCCAGATTTGTCCTGAGGATGAAGAATGAGAACGTACGTCAAGGTGCTCAAAACTGTAGACGTCCAGGCAGAGAGGGCAGCAGGTTATTATGTCTGATTTGTGCATCTCCTGAACTCATCTGTTGAAACCCCGACCCCAATGTGACAGTGTTTGGGGACAGGGCCTTTAAGGAGGTAGTTTAGATTAAATGAAGCCATAAAGGTGGAGCCCTAAGCTGACAGCACTGGTGTCTTTTTAAGTGGAAGAGACACCAGAGATCTCTTTCTCTGCAAGAGCACAGAGGAAAGGCCACGTGAGGACACAGGGAGACACGGTCATCTGCAGATCAGGCAGAGAGGCCTTTCCAGGGACCACCCTGCTGTCACCTTGATCCTTGACTTCCAGGCTCCAAACTGTGAGAAAATGAATTTCTGTCATTTAAGCCACCCAGTCTCTGGTATTCAGTTATGGCAGCCTGTGCAGATAAAGAAGTAAACTAATGTGTACTCAGCAATTTAAAGCTTGCAGAATACTACCTGTGCAACTTCTTTTTAAAATTCTTATGTTTTATTGAACGGGTAAAAAAATTGTATCAAATAACATGTAGAAATCTGCTTTAATTAAGTGCATACGTTTCCTGCGTCGCCAAGTATCATTGAGATGGGTTTGTTCGTCTTCCTGCTGGTGTGCACCCTGTGCAGCAGGGGAAGTGTCTGGTAGTTCAGCAGCTCAGCTGATAGAGCAACACAATTGGTATTCTTTGGAAGAAACTCCTTATACTTTTTATCCCAAATCCCTTTTCCTTCCCCACTCCATGTTGTTAGTGCTTCTGGGGATGATATAGTTCGTTTGTTTGTTTCTTTTTGCATCTATGATAAATGCTATATGGTGCTAGTTCAAGGTAAGAGGTGACAGTTTTATGGAAGGAATTCTCAGAAAGGTAAATTCCTTCTCCACCCCAATCCTGACTTCTTGGACTAGTAAATCACAGACACAACCGCTATGCTTCCAGTTTGTTGGTCCCAGCGGTTTACATGATCTCCTTACTTCTTCTGCCTTCTTTGCTCTCTATTAACCCTTTTCTTCTCACTCCCAAATCCCTACCTCTCCCTTTTCATTAGAGCAAGAACCACAGACAGCTGGAGTTACAAGGGGCTGTCCCCTGCTCCTGTGATCCAGAAGGGCCTCAGAAAGCATCACCTTAGTCCTGCCAGTGACACATACCAGGTACACAGGCACTTTGGCTTGTGTTGACACTGTTACTAATTCAGGCATGGGAAATGAGATCTCCTGTGGGCCCCCTCCTCCTTTATTAATATTTATTAAATATTTTAATCTCACCAGGCTGGGGTAAAGTCTCATTCTCCAAAGCCTTTGAGCATCAACCCGTTGCCTATGAGAAAGTTGGTTTGTAAGGTCTGGAAAGAAGGATTGGGCCAGGGTAGCCATAGGCTTAAGGGTTGGAAGGGTTGGATTATCCTTAGGGCAGGCACCATTTCTTGTCTACAGTCATTTTTAACTATTTCTAACTCAGTGGTATCATGTACACTCACATCGTGCAACCATCATCTTGACTCATCTCCAGGACTTTTTTTTTTTTTTTTTTTCTTTTTGGAGACAGAGTCTCACTTTGTTGCCCTGGGTAGAGTGCTGTGGCTTTATAGCTCACAGCAACATCAAACTCTTGGGCTTAAGCGATTCTCTTGCCTCAGCCTCCCAAGTAGCTGGGACTACAGGCATCTGCCACAACACCCAGCTACTTTTTTTTTTTTTAGAGATGAGGTCTTGCTGTAGCTCAGGCTGGTCTTGAACCTGTGAGCTCAGGCAATCCACCTGCTTCAGCCTCCCAGAGTGCTAGGATTACAGGCGTGAACCACCAGGCCCAGCCCATCTCCAGTACTTTTTCTTCTTCCCAAACTGAAACTATGTATCCATTAAATAAATAGTAGCTTCCCATCCCCCCCTTCCCCCCCTTCCCCCCCATTCTGCTTTCTGTCTCTGTGAACTAAATTATAGTAGGTACCTTATTTGAGTAGAATATTTGTCCTTTTGTGTCTGGTTTCTTCTACTGCATGTAACATCTTCAAGATTCATTGTACTATAGCATGTGTCAAAATTCTTTTGTTAAGGCCGAACGGTATTCTGTCCCAAGGATATTCCATATTTTGTTTATTCATCTGTGGATAGACACTTGAGTTTGGTCCATCTTTTGGCTTTTGCAAATTATGCTGCTATGAACATGGATATACAAATAATTCTGTTCAAGTCTCTGCTTTCAATTCTCTTGGGCATATACCCAGAGTAGAATTGCTGGATCATATGGTTGTTCTATGTTCAACTTTTGAGGAGCCTTTAAACTGTTTTCCATGGAGGCCTAACCATTTTACATTCCCACCAGCAATGCGGGGAACCTTTTTAATATGTGTGGTGATTTATTGGGCACCTTCATATACTCAATTGAAGGTACAAATAGTACACATTCTAAAAAGTGCAAATGGCAGCTGGGCACAGAGGCTGAGGCAAGAGGATCACTGAGCCCAAGAGCTTGAGGTTGCTGTGAGCTAAGATGTCACAGCACTCTGCTAAGAGTAACCAAGTGAGACTCTGTCTCAAAATTTTAAAAAGTGCAAATGGCCATGCATAATGGTTTAAGTGCCATACGAAAATCTATTTTTTTCATGTTTTCCTATCCAACAGATAAGATATGAAACAGCTTTGGGTTGGGATTCATTCTGTAGTTTAATACATAGAAATATCTGACCAAAGAAACCAAACTCCTCTTGCTCCATTGAAAGTGAACTTCTCTCCTAATAAATAAATAAACTTCATGGACAAACTTGTAACCTTATGGCCAAAAATGATGTGGAGGTTGTATATTCAATAACAAATCAATTTCTTCATTTATTTCATATGAATTTATTGAGTTTATTAGGGGAAATTATGCCTTAATTTAAGTTTTTACTCTTTTCATTTGAGATCAAATGAATATATACTTTTTTTTCAGCTTAAAATTCCATGAACTGTGCAGGCATTGGGAGGGTGATTTATAGAACGTGCTCAGTGTTTCTGGAGTGGAACAGATTTTTTTCTGATTGGTTTTTGAAACCAGCAGCATATCAGCTTCTCTCTTCCCCTAAAATTCTGGCAGAGAAAGGGAGAGTTTAGTTCCATGTGGTTGTTGTAGAGAGATATTTTAAGAGTGCTTGCTGTTGCATCTGCCAGAGAGAAGCAGAATACTTATTTCTGAAGCGACTCTCTACAGATACAGAGATAATGATGATGTACATTTCTCAGCACAATACAGTTTATCTCATTTCGAGCATTAAGCTCAGTGCTCCCACCTAGAGTGCAGATGTTCTGATGAAACACTCTTCCCTTCTGTACTCCCTTCCCTCTTTCTTCCAATGTCAACAGCTGGGATGGGGGTTCCAAAGAAGAGAGCAGTGGCTGAGAGGGTGTGCCAGGGTCAAGGCCTGGAAAAGAGACTGAGGCAGAGTTTTACCTGCCCCCCGCCCAGTCAGATTTGTTGGATTGTGTGTCTATGTGCGGGGAGCTTCTCCTGTGATCTCCTTTCTCTCACCATTACCTGTGGTGTTATATTCCTCACCTGTTTTCATTCTGCCTTTATTCCCGGTTCTGCTAGAGGGGATGATAAGAAAAAATGGCAACTTTGGGCCCAGACATCAAAACTGTGAATTAAAGGACTTTTCAAAGGAAAATGAAGGAATTGATCCAGATATATTAGAACAGTGGATCTTAGACTTTAGTTTACATCAGTATCACCTGGAGGGCTTCTTCAAATACAGATTTCTGGTGCCTACCCGAAGTTTTTGGTTTAATATGTCTGGGGTGGGTGATGGAGTATTTCCACTTCTGATGGATTCTTAGACGGTCACGGTGGCATGGGACCACAGTTTGAGAACCACTGTATTAGACCAAAATCCTTTCCCCATACACATCCACTTAATCAAAAACCGAGTAGAATGGCCGCTTCCTCAGAACCGCCCAGAACCGCTCACCCCTTTACTCCTCTTTGGTGTGTAGTCCTGACCTTGTGGCCCTCAAATCCCATACGTCTCCTCACTCCTTTGGTTTCCACTGTCGTACCTGGCTTAGTGCTCCACAAAGACGCTTGAGGACAATTGAAAGTTAGCGTTTTGGGGAGGACATTAGGAGACACCAGATCAGACAATCTGAAGTCAGCTGAAGTCTGGCTGATCTTCTCAGGGTAAGGCACTGGAAGGCCTAGCTCCTACATGTGACCCTTCTCTACTCTGACATGACAGCTTAGGAGCCCACAGAAGAGGGCTGGAGGCCACGAAGAGCAAACACGAAGCTGGGGCTTGCTGGGGAGAAGAAACAGGGGCAATCTCTTTCTCTTGTCTTTTTGAGACAGAGTCCTCTCTGTCTGTCACCCTGGGTAGAGTGCCGCGGCATCATCATAACTCACAGCAACCTCAAACTCTTGGGCTCAAGTGATTGTCTTGCCTCACCCTCCTAGTGCCAATCCAGCTGGGACTATAAGCACCCACCACAATGCCCGGCTAGTTTTTTTATTTTTAGTAGAGACAGGGTCTCACTCTTGCTCAGGCTAGTCTCAAACTCCTGACCTCAGGCAATCCACCCTCCTCGACCTCCTAGAGTGCTAAGATGACAGTTGTGAGTCACCACGCCTTTTTCTGGCAGCAGCAGTAGCTGCTGTGTCCCAGGACTCACTGCCATGCCTGCAGCAGAAGACTGTCCTCCAGTTTGTGCATGTGCAGCTGTGAGGACGGTGCTACCCTGCTCAATTGTAATTTAATCATTAGGGGATAGTATGGAATGACAGGGCTTCCGCACCGAACACCACGTGAAGCACAACAGTAAGAGCACAACCTCGACCTCTTGCTAGCACACATACTTATCTGCGGGGGGCTCCTGGTGGCCCGTGGTGGGTACCATTCTGAACAGAGCCTTGTGATGACACTGTGTGACCCTACTTATGGTCCTTCCAGGTGGCTCCTGTGTGGGCTGCCCCGGGGCCCTCACAGCTGGCACTGGACCCTCCTAGATCCCTTTGCAGACCACACAAGAGATGCACACATGGTGGAAGGGAGGTTCCTGGTCTCTAATTAGCTATTGAATCTGTTTGTCTTATTCCTATGGCCCATTCACTTCACATTTTGATCTTAATGTCTGCATTGCCCCATGGTAGCTTCCATTCCTCTGGCTGATGGGATTGACATCCAGTCACTTGGATAAATGGCATTCTGGCACTGACAGCATCAGTGGTGAGGGTGTGTGTGTACCAGCACCTTGAGTAGGCCTTTTGGCGATAGCAAGAGGACACGGGGGTGGGGTGGGGTGGGGTGGGGTGGTGGTGAGCTGGGTGTGGTGGCTCATACCTGTAATCCTAGCACTCTGGGAGGGTAAGGAGGGAATATTTCTTGAGTTCCGGAGCTCAGCCAGAACAAGAGCGAGACGCCGTCTCTACTGAAAATAGAAAAACTAACCGGGCATTGGGGCAGGCACTGGTAGTCCCAGCTACTTGGGAGGCTGAGGCAAGAGGAACTCTTGAGCCCAAGAGTTTGAGGTTGCTGTGAGCTATGATGATGCCACACACTCTACTGAGGGCAACCAAGTGAAACTCTGTCTCCCACTCAAGAAAAAAGACAACAATGCTGGGTTAAGCCAGCTAGGACCAAAGCAGATTTGTTTTACATTTTCCTCCTTTTTCACACATTGTCTTCCCTGCCAATTGACTTGAATCAGCTGTCCAGAGCCTGGGTAAGTTAGTTTGTGGAGGAGGCTTTACTTTTGGGGAGGTTTAACCTTTTTCCTTTCACGTGTTTTATACCTACCTTGTAGCCGAAAGGGAAGGCTTGTGAGGGCTCTTCTTTCATACAATCTTCTCAAGAATTTGTTGTTTGACTGATGATCCTACCTTCATTTCCTCACTTTTCTTAGGCAGCGTATACACTAAGTGTGTCTATATATTTCCTGGTGGTTGATGAAGAGCATTAGTTGGTATTTGAAATACTCTTTTGACCCTGCTGCACTGGTTCACTAATTTTATTGTATAAGCAGAAATGAAAAATAATCCCTGTCAAAGATCTGTATTCTCTGTGATAGTTGGCAATTGGTAGTTTATCAGTTAAATGTCACTAATGGGGACGTAAATAGATTGTGTGAATCTTGGTGGGTAGGTATTCTTTTCAGAAACTTTGTATAATTACTTCTGGCCTTGATCAGAATCATTCACTTTTCGCTTTGCACATTGGTCATCAAAACCTTATGATGTGCCATGTTCCAGTATCAGAGATGAAGAAGTCACCTTCCTCAGGAAAGGGACGGAGAAGTCACCAGTCACATCAACATGATAATTGCTAAAGGAGAGGCTTGGACTTGATGCAGAGAGGCTGCTTCTCTGCCTTGCTCAGATAGGAGAGCTGTGGGGGAGGGCTGTGTGGAGGTGGATCTGAGTCTGGCCCAGGCTGGATAACCCTTTGCCATGGGGCTGGCCTGTGCATGGCAGGATGTTTGCCAGTGTCCCAGGCCTCTGCACGAGATGCTGGTGGTAGCAACCCTCCCTCCTCTAGGTTATATCCACAAAAAGTGTCTCTAGATGTTACTAAATGTCCCCCAACAGGCAAAAACGGGCGCTGGCTGAGAAGCACTGAATCAGAGGAGATGGCACCAGGCTCCGGCTCGGAGGTGGGAGGGAGTGTGGCCCGTTCAGACTGCCTCAGGTGGTTCCAAACTCGGTGTGGGTGGAACTTTGTATGTTTGGATATTGAAAGTGGTTGGGCCTGACCTTGAAAATCTCATATGCAGAGTCCAAACTAGCCACTGGTACAGAGGCTGCAATTGGGAGTAGCACTTTTGAATCAATCAGGGGTGTTCCTGTGTAACCTTCTGATGGGTATCAGTAATAATACTCACCATCTGGAAGCTTTCTGTTTTAACTAATTAGTCTCTAAGCACATGCTAAACTTTTAAAATCATTACAAGGAGTCCTCAAGTTACAAATACCTGACTTATATACAGCACACACTTGAACAAACAGGTAATAGGTAAATGTACCTGTTTCAACTTACATACGCATTCAACTTAAAAACAAACCCACAGAACTTATCTCATTTGAAACCTGGGGACTGCTGTATTTTAAAATGCTGCACAACCTAATCTGCTTGTGGCTGTGATTTGGAGAGAGGGTTTCACATGCATTCGCCAGTGAAAAAGGGTTGACTAGAAGACTGTTTTAGTAAGACTGACCTGTCATGAAAAATCAGAGGGTACCAGGACTTGAGTCTGGGAGACTAGATAGAAGGCATTTAATGAGGACCTAAGACTGGGACAGAGTGAGCCTGGGTGGAGCACAGGGGCTGGCTTGTGGTAAGTAGGAGGTATGAGCCCCTGGGCTTGGATGCTGGGCTTGGGAAGGGAAGGAGTTGTCCAGGATGAGCCCCAGCTGTCTACTTGGGCATAGCCCTTTGGCAGGTGCACAGAAGTAAGAGATAAGGGAAGAGACAAAGCAGGTATAGGAGGAGAAAAGACATGTCAAATTAGAGTTGCCAGCTGGGATGCAGGAGTGTACCCCACAGACCACTGGAGTTGGAGTTGTGGACAAAGGGCCAGACTGGAGGAAAAGACTTATGCCTCCTTGAATTGAGGTGGTAGTTGAAACTGTGGGTGAGATTGCCCAGGGGGAATGTGTAGAAACAGAAAGAATAAAGAGGGTAGGATGAAGTCCTGAGAAGCAACAGCTGTTTTCCATTCCAAAGTCCTTTGTCCCACGATCTCTTTCCAAACCCACAGGCCACAATGATTACCCTGTCTTCTATGCAATGCTCTCCCTTTTGAAAACCTCCTAAACAATGGCCATACTGGAGATGTCTTGGATCTAAAAACTCTGAAATTTTTCCTGTTGGCTCAACTCCGCTGTAAGCTTGTGGAGGCTTGGACCCCATTTTTGTATCCTGCTCTGCTTACTCCCAGTCAGTTGAAGCTGGTAACAATCTCCTGAGTGTTTTGAGGGTCTGTGCTGTGGGACCCTTAAAGACCCTGGGGCCAATTGAACATTTAGGCTGGAGGAAAAGGTTCAGGTGCCCTTGGAAGAGTCCTACATCCATATCCTCCCTGCCAGTATATAAATATACTCCATAAGTCAACAGAGTCATCCTGGCTTTGCTTGGTGGGTCCTGAACCCTGGCTTCATGAACAGCCTCAAAGCAGAAAATTCTCCTTGGCAAAACCAATGATTTGTTTTGCTAAAAATATAAGCTAGATGTTGCAAAAAGAGTGTTGGAAATGAAAACACCAGGTTCATTGTTTATTTTGGAAAAAAATGTTAAAATTCTCTTAATCCAGTTGTAATTGGTGATCAGTACCAGAAAGACTGGTTAGAGGCCTTCATTAGTGAGACCGCTGGAAGGACAGCTCAGAGGTATTGTCAAATGTTTTCTCTCCTGCTGGGGTTATCTGCCAGGAAAGGTGCAGCTTATCAGCAGGGATGTTTTCACCAGGCTGCTTCTGAACTTTAACCCACTGTCGAAACCAGGGTCAGGCGAGGGAGAGACCGGATCTGGGCCCCCAGCACAGCTCACCCAGATTGCCGGCCTGATGTCAGCTGTGTGCTCTGACCTGCATGGGGGGGCATGTGATGGGGTGGGGTGGGATGCCAGCGGTGGGTGGGTTAACTCTGTGCATGAATCAGGGTGTGAGTGGTGATGGGAAATGGTGGCTGCAGAGAGAAGCCAGTGTGGTCCAGAGGGAGCGGGGCTTCTATACTTAAGTCTCTAGGGAGACGTGTAGATGTCATTTGGGGCAGAAAGTGGACTGGGCAGTTGTACCGTTTACTTACCTGTCCATCTGTGTGTTCTGAGTTTGTATTCTCTTCAGTTTTTGCCCAGAGTCCTGGGCCCTGGATGATTTTTATTTCTTGCCCAAGTTTCTGGTTTAATAATGGTGTGAATCAGAGGGGTGATTAGCCAGCGCCCACAGCATGGAGCACTCAGGCATGTTGTAGCAGAACAGAAACTCTGGGAGTTCCAGCTCCTGAAAGTCAGGGCTTTATTTCATGGCTGTGGCCGAGGGGCTGGGTCTACTGTGGCTATGCCTGTAGCCCTCCCTCGACCCACTGAGGGTTCTCTCCTGGCTCCCTGCACCACACCCCCTCCCCACCATTCCACCTCCCCCCTCTGGTACCCCTAGGGCTGAAGTGGAGGGTGTCTTTGAACTTACTGACGTTCTTGGCATTGTCAGGCCGAGAGGATGGCTGCACCTGTGCCAGCATACCGAAGCCTGTCTCAGCATTGCCGTGGCTTTTAGGTTTTAAGTCATCACGAGAAGCAGGGCAAACCTCCATTCGGGGTAATAAAATTTAAAATCTGTTGGCCCTACTCTCTCCTGTTTGTCATTGCCAATTCCTACCACGGAATTGCGCGTGGGGAGCAGAAAAAAGGCACGTGAAGCCCAGCTTCCCTATCCTCAGCCAGAGATCTTGGAACATGCCCTGGGTGTGTGAAAGCCCCTGGATGAAGTGTGGGGACAGAGCAGAGAGGCAGAGGGACCTGGGGTCTCTGCAGTCTGGAGGGGCTTGCTGGAGGGTCTGAGTGTTCAGCAGGTGTAGCCTGAGCTCTTCCTCATCATGCCAGTGTGCATTCTGTAAACCTTCAGGTCACAGTGCCCTGACCTCCCTTGAGTGTAAAAGTGGATAAATCCTTTGGAACATGTAAAAGGCGGAACAGTAGTGAGTCCAACAAGGGAAGCTTTTTGCAAAGCTGCTTGGAATTCCTTCTCCCTCCAGTGCTGAGGGACCCTCCAAACCTCCCTTCTCCAGCAGAAGTTCCCCCTTTCTGGCAGAAAGGAAGAAGGGGCTCCCTCTGCTTAGCCCCAGAGGACCCAGGAGGCCAACCTGTGGCTGCCACGTAGGCTGTGAGTCAGCATCCCACCTTCCCTGGGGCCCTGGAACCCGGCACAGCTGCCCAGCGCCCTGGGTTAATATTAACCATCCCAGGCAGGCCCAGGGCAAATCCAGCGAGAGAGGCGTGGCAGCTGCAGGGCAGGGTGGACAGTGGAGAAGCCAGGAGGCTGGCTTAGTCCCTTCAGAAACTTCATTTTCTCTTTCCCCACCACCCGGGTATTTGAGTGAAATACTTTAGCCAGCTTGGCCTGCATAGGGCCGAGGCCAGAGGTTAAGAAGGGCTGTAAGGTCAGAGCCAGTTAGGGGTCAAGGTCCATGGTAAGACCTTGGAAGAGTCCTTCCTCATCTGAGGCAAACAGACACAGTGCGTACATTTGGGCTCATTGTGAGGTTACATGAGATACAGTGATACAGCACGGAGGGAGAGGAAGCTATTCTCTTTATTCTTGTGAATGGTTGTTTCTCTTGCCTCTTCCCCTAAGTTCTGCTTTTCCTGCCCCTTCAGTTAATAAGGGAAGAGCTTGTTAAACAATAATGCAGTGAAACCTGGAGACGAGATTTTATGCAGCATAATTACAACAGGTTTCTTCTCCTCTGGGTGTGGGAGGTAGGGGAGAAGGACAGGGCGGCTTTGTGCCCAGAGGTAGGGAGGACTTTGCCCAGGGGTGGGCGAGGAGAGTTGATTCAGCTGTGTGAGGAATCTCCTTAGTGAGCCTGACTCCATCTGGGAGCCCGGGATGTCTCAGTTATGGAATGACATCTGGCCTCTGAAAATGGGAAAGGTGAGTTTAGCATTGCTGGAGGGAGCCATCCAGCCTTGGGGATAAGTCAGGCTGTGCTGAGCTGCATCTGCTGGCCTTGGAGCCTTATCACCCACTGACAGATAACCAGAGTCTCAGCCAGATGACTCACAAGGGTGGTTTAACTCCTTCTGGGATTGTTCAGGGCTAGCTCTTCGGAAATTGGGGAAAAAAAACAAATATAGGAAGATGTTTGTCTGTTTATTCAACCAATATTTACCGTGCACCTATTGTGTGACAGCCCCTTTCTAAGCCCACAGAGGGTGCAGGCTCTGAACCACACAGACAAGGTCCCACTTTTCACGTAACTCACATCCTCGGGGAAGGGAGGAGAAGAAATAAACAAGACATTTAAATAAGAGGACAAGACAATTCAGCTTGCAGTAAGTGCTGCGAAGATAAAGGAACTATCTCCAATTTGAGTGTGCTTCAAAGCACCTGGAGGGCTTCATAATACACCCAGGGCTAGGCCACACCCCAGCGTTTCTGACTCAACGTGACCAGGGTGGGGCCAGAGAATTTGCATTTCTAACAAGGTCTCAGGTGATCTGATGCTGCTGGAGGCTGGACCAACTTTGAGTACCACAGACCAAGGATAATAGCTACCCGGGGGTACAGGTGGGGCTAGTTTAGAAACAGGAAGATTGGGCAGTGCCTGTGGCTCAAAGGAGTAGGGCACCGGCCCCATATGCCAGAGATGGCGGGTTCAAACCCAGCCCCAGCCAAAAATTGCAAAAAAAAAAAAAGGAAGATCAAAGTCCTATGGATTGCTTCTGGACTGCTTCTTTATTAATCAGAGCAGAAGAGATGAGGGCTACATGTTTTTTGTTCTGCTGTGAAAAGAATTGCTGCAAAGGAAGGGAAACCATTTCTCTCTCACTCATTTCTCACTTTTAAGTTTGTCACTATTCGATTAACTTCTGGAATCTCATTGCTCTAGGGAGCCTTAAGACAACACACCCGAAGCTACTTTGTGGTTCAGGGTACTCTCATCTGTTTGTTCGCATGAAGCAAGAGTTTAAAGGCCAGAACTGAGTCTAAACGTTTTGGGAGCAACGCTCACAGCACAGAGAAGACATCCTTGTTCTAGCTGCAACCAGCTTCAGGGCTCACTGGTCCCTTCCCATAGTTGCCCATTGGGTAGCTGTGTTCTGTGAAATAAAGGTAAATTATCATGAATTAATAGATTCCAATTTGTCTGAAGGCAAAGGGTATAACTTCATCTTAATATCCTGGTGTCTAGCAGCAGGCCTGCTGTAATGTAAACTGTAAAAGTCTATTGCTTTCCAGTGTTCACCGATCATCTATTGACAACCAGCCAGTGTGCTGGGACTAGAGAAAAAATGGCCAAAAAGACCGACCCAGCTCCTGGGGGGGAGGGGGGGGTGTTACGGTCTAAATAGGGATTGTAGACATGTTAATGGGGAATTACACTGGAGTGTTCTTTTAAATTCTGTGACAGGGCAAGTGCAGGGTGATATGAGAACACATAACAGAGAGGCCAGGAGGGCTTCCTGGGAGAGGTGACGTACCTATGAAATGGGGGGCAAGTGGGTGGGTAAGGAGTGCTGCAGATGAGGGAACTGAGCACAGAGTTTTCCAGATAGAGACAAGGCAAGCAATCTTCACTGACAACTGGGGCCAAGAACTCAGGATTAGTTCCTGAAGGGTCTTGGAGGAAACAACAAGCAGGGACTTTAGAGGACATTGAGAAAATGTTGTAGAGATTTCATTGATTGGTTGCTGTTTACACTGAGTATAAAGGTTCCAACTTATGCCCAAAGTGGGAATTAACTAACATCCAGGTTGGGGAAACTTGCTCAAGTGATGATTGGATTCGTTTGGAGCTGGCTCTGTTTGCAGGTTCTGGTGCCCAGATTTTCCCTTCCTCCCACTCGTTGAGCTAGGTCACCTGGGCAAACCAGTTTGGCTCGAGGAAGAGGGTTGTTGAAAGCTTCACTATCAAAGAGGCATTCTTGGAACCAAAGCGACAACTCTATTACAATGTGGTTTGGAGAAAGATCATGTCCAAATGTTTTTTCTTTTTTTTGCTTCTTGAGACAGAGTCTCACTCTGTTGCCCTGGGTAGAGTGCCATGGTCCCATGTGGTGTCATAGCTCACAGCAACCTCAGACTCTTGGCCTCAGGAGATCCTCTTGCTTCAGCCTCCCAAGTAGCTGGGACCACAGGCACCCACCACAACAGCCAGCTAGTTTTTTTTTCTATTTTTAGTAAAGACAGGGTCTCATTCTTACTCAGGATGGCCTATAACTTCTGAGCTCATGTGATCCACCTGCTTCAGCCTCCCAGAGTGCTAGGATTACAGGAGTGAGCCACTATACCTGGTCCAAAATGGTTGTTCAAAGGCTCAAATATAATTTTTCTGTTGATGACATTGGCCCTCGAGAGGCACAGATAGTTTCCTTTTTGCAGGCCTGGCATGTAGGCCCCAGCTAATGGCTGTGACCTTGGGCAGGTCAGTTAGGATTTTAGCATCTCACTTTTTTATTGTTACAAAATGTAAATAGTCTCTGTTTGTAGAAACATCCTGAGAATGTTATGTGTAGAAGTGAGGTGGTGTCTGTGAAAGCACTGGGCTCCTCAAGGTAAGTTTCAACACATCCAGGAGGTTGATTGTTAAAGAGCGTTTTGTTGTTGGAGTTTGTCTCTGTATGTATTTAATGATTAGCTATTCAGCCTATGATCTGTATCTAGTTTATTTCCATAAAAATGCTTTCTGCTTGCTTTTACATAGACTGTTTTATTTATATAGAGAATAGTATGTTCAGAAACTTCAGGTTAATAAAACTTTCCCAATAGAATGAGAATGGGCCCAGCACAACTTTTTCTTCTTTTGGTTAATTTTTAATGTGCTTGGAAAAGTTGCACATTTTCAGCTAAAGTCTGTCCTTTGTGTGAGAAGTGTCTATTGTTTCAAAAGCTCTTTGAACTTCTCACCTTCCATTTAGAAATGCCTTTTCTTGGTAAGATGGAGATTCCCCTTTGCTCGCTGATCTTTCTTCACTGTGTGCCCCCTTTGAGGAGCTCTGATATTATTTCAACTTGAAGACCATGATATCACTTCCTCTGACCTGATGGGCTTGTTTTCTGGTCAGACTTCCTCATGCTACAGCTGACCTGTTTTTTTTTTCCCTTCCATGGTGGCTTTTTTTTTTTTTTTTTTTTTTTTTAAATTCTGAGACAGGGTCTCACTATGTTGCCCTTGGTAGAGTGCTATGGTGTCACAGCTCACAGCAACCTCCAACTCTTGGGCTTAAGCAATTCTCTTGCCTCAGCCTGCTGAGTAGCTGGGTCTATAGGCACCTGGCACAATAGGCTGTTTTTTTGTTGCAGTTGTTTAGCTGGACCAGGCTGGATTCGAACCCGCCACCCTCGGTGTATGTGGTTGGTGCTGTAACCACTGTGTTACGGTGCTGAGCCCATGGTGGCTTTTTTGATCCTAAAAACCACTGAAGGTCCGACTGAAGTTACCTACTGGGCAGACACTAAGCTGTTTCTCGGGCTGACTCACACATATGCCTTATAGACATGGAAGAAACTCTCTACTCAGAGGCGGGTTTCTCTTTTTGCATGCCTGATTTTCTTATGTTTTCTCTTTACCATCTTTAAGAATGACACAAAAGGCAAAGAAATGAACTTCCTTAAAATGTGATCTACATGCCTGATGTAAAAAGGATTGAAGGAACTTCATCTAAGTGAGTGATGCCAGATGCAAATTGTAGTTCCTAGGTGAGAGAAGGGTTAACCTCACCTTTCTTTTAATTTTTGGTTTTATTTATTTATTTTTTTAATTTCCTTGCTTATTTTTTATTTTTATTTCTTTGCTTTTTTGTTGTTGTTGTGGAGACAGAGTCCCACCCTATGCCCTGAGCAGAGTGCAATGGCGTCATAGCTCACTGCAACCTCAGACTCGGGCTGTGGGCATCCTGCTGCCTTAGCCTCCGGAAGCTGCTGGGATTACAGGCTCTCGCCATGGCACCCGGCTAGGTTTTTCCATTCTTTTAGGAGTCAGGGTCTTACTCTCACTCAGGCAAGTCTCCCTCCTCCATGCCAGGCACGGTGGCTCACGTCTGTAATCTTAGCACTCTGGGAGGCCAAGGTAGGTGGATTGCTTGAGCTCAGAAGTTGGAGACCAGCCTGAGCAAGAGTGAGACCCCCATCTCTAAAAAAGAAAAAAAGAACAAATAATAATAATGCAAATTAAATAGCTGGGCATTGTAGAGGGCACCTATAATCTCAGTTACTCTGGAGGCTGAGGCAAGAGTTTGAGTGCTGTGAGCTAGGACATCACAGCACTCTTCCCAGGATGACTGAGTGAGACTCTTATCTCAAACAAACAAACAAACAAAAAAATACTGAAGTCCAATGTGCAGACTCCTAAAGGGTGACTAAGTGTCTTTAATTGAGCTTTGGAGAAAGTACATTTAAGCCAACTCTCCTGTAGAAAGAAATTTCATTTGTGTCCAATTTTTAAAACTTCTCCACAGTGATGCAACACGTGGATATTCTGTGGTGCAGGTTCATAGGTTCAGATTGAAGGCTACTAAACTTTTACGTTTTGGTAGATAATGTGAAATTCTCCCGAAAAAGTCTGTGGTGAGTTGCACTCCTTCCTCACATCCTCGCGAAATTGGCATTATCAATCTTTTACGTATTTATCAGTTTGATAGAGAAATGGAATCTCATTTTAATTTTTCTGACTGCTAGTAAGGTTAAAATCTTTTTATATAGTTATCAGCCATTTGTGTTTCTAAATATAATGCATATCTTTATTATTCACATTTAAAAATGGACTTGTTTAATCTTTAGTATGCACTGTATTGTAATCATTATCTATTTTATTTTGTTTTCAGCATACATTTGATTCCTGTCAACTGTGTGTCAGAAATAAACAATGAAGGATGAATGAAAAATAATGCAGTAAATTAAGATTATAATCTTTTGGAGCAGAAAGAAGGTCAAGGAGATAATTTTGTCCAAATGACTTGTTTATAGATGAGAAAAGTAAAGTTTTGTTGTTTTTTTTTTTTTTCTTTAGCATTGTCCAAAATGTCATTTAATTCTTTAATGGAAAAAGCCATTAATATTCAAATAAAGAAAAGTAAATTTTTTGAGAGGCAAAGTTGTCTCATAGCTGGCCAGCAGCAGTTCAGAAAAGTGATTCTAGTTCAAGTATTTTTTTTTTTTCCTGGCTGCTACCTCTCGTGAAACAGTGTTCATGAAAAGTACCACTGGGTATTCTTTTCTGGGTTCTGTGTCTTTTAGTAAATCTTTGCTAATTTAATGACAAGCAGTTGCAAATCTGTTGGATGAGAGGGTGAGCTTTCTTAACCACATGGAAATGGATCTCAAGACCCATTTCCATGGCCTGGCAAGGTGGCTCAGGCCTGTAATCCTAGCACTTTGGGAGGCCAAGGTGGATGGATTCCCTGATCTCAGGCGTTTGAGACCAGCCTGAGCAGGAGTCAGATCCCATCTCTGTCACAAAAAAAAAAACTAGCTGGGAGTGGTGGCAGGTGCCTATAGTCTCAGCTTCTCAAACGGCTGAGGCTAAAGGATCACTTGAACTCAGGAGTTTGAGGCTGCAGTGAGCTATGATGCTGCCGTGGCCCCCTACCCGAGGTGAGCGAGTGAGACTCTGTCTCAAAAAAAAAAAAAAAAAAGACCTGTTGCTAGCATAAAGTGAAATTCTTAAGCATGTCAAATGAGTGAAAATGAGTAGATTTTATAGGAAAAGGGACATTGTTTGCTGATGAAAAAAGGGGTAGGTACCAATATACTCGAGTATATATGGTATTTTTTAAAAGGGAGACCGCTGATGGACCCATTGCCCACATTGAAGGTGTAGTGGCTATGCATTTCTTCTTCTTTTTTTTTTTTGAGACACAGTCTCAAGCTGTCGCCCTGGGTAGAGTGCCAAGGCATCACAGCTCACAGCCACCTCCAACTCTTGGGCTAAAGCAATTCTGTTGCCTCAGCCTCCCATGTAGCTGCAGGGAGTCCCCCACCAAATGCCTAGCTATTTTTGTTGTGGTTGTTGCAGTTGTCATTGTTGTTTTAGCTGGCTGGGACCAAGTTTAGATCTGCCAGCTTCGGTGTATGTGGCCAGTGCCCTATCCACTGAGCTATAAGCGCTGCTCTATTTTCTAATCCTTTCATAATCTATAGTGAAATACTAGTAGAAATTACATAGTTCAGAAACTCCTTCCTATAATGCTTAAAAAAAATTCTCCAGGCTGGGTGCAATTGCTCATGCCTGTAATTCCAGCAGTTTGGGAGTCCAAGGTGGGAGGGTCAGTTGAGATTAGGAGTTCAAGACCAGCCTGAGCAAGAGCAAGACCCTGTCTTTACTAAAAATAGAAAAACTAGCCGGGTGTTGTGGTAGGAGCCAGTAGTCCTAGCTACTCGGGAGGCTGAAGCAGGAGGATTACTTGAACGCAGGAGTCTGAGGTTGCTGTGAGCTAGGCTGATGCCACTGCACCCTAGCCTGAACAGAGATACTCTGCTTCAAAAAAAAAAAAAATCTCCTGCATGATTGAGAAATGTGCTTTCAGATATTTGAGCTATTTGGCTTGCAAAGGAGACTGAGTATAAAACTTCTTTTAAGGATAAAAAACAAATGGATGAACAGTCAGGTAAAGAGACAGTCTTCAAGTCAGGTTAGCGATCAAAGCAGGAGAAGTGGCGGATTCAGGAGTTGTGGGCACTGGTGAAGTCTTTCTTAGAGTGAGAGTAGGGGCCAGACGAGGGAAGGCAGAAGCACGGTTTGTGCTGTGTACAAGGGAGGAACAGGAGGTTGCCTAGTGTTGGTCCTCACTCTATATAATAAGGAAAGGAAGTGAACTGGGAAAGACAGGAAGGTCCCTGGGCCTGTTAGCCATACTGTCCATGGTGGCTTGGAGCTGAGCTTCCCACACACAGTGGAAAGGAATTTGGAAATATGGAACAGGGTTATTATCTAAACTAATGTCTGTGTTGCTGGGACTGCAGATTTCCCTGAATTCTCAGCAGTTTCCAGATCTACAACCTCGCTTCCTTAAGTCATGTGGCCACTAGAACCATTCTAGAGTAATGTGTGTTATTGGTAGTGACTAAGCATCCCTTTTTGCCAGGGACTCAGAGGTCTCCTGGGACAGACTTTCAGTGTGAAAACTTGCACAGCACCAGGCAAACCAGGATAGTTGGTCACCTTGTGACCAAAGACCAAGCACTGTTAGGCTTGGAATAAAAGAATCAACAACAACCAGCCTAAATGTAAGAGCTAAAAGCTCAACAGATAGAAATGAGCAAACAGGGCAGTTAACTTTGAAATAAAAGATAAACACTGAGGTGCATACAGCTTCGTGTCCAGTGAGGCTGTCCCCCTCCCCAAATAAATACAAACTCATGCATAACTGATCTGCCTGTTTATCTTCTCCACACAGCCTTGTTTAAAAAAAAAAAAAAAATGGGCTAGGCTGATAGGACTCCGCTTTGGGGTGCTACTGTCCTGAGCCTGGGGCAATGTTGTCTACTCTGGCTGTACATTAGACCTACCTGGAGAGTTAGGGTTAAAAAAAGATGGACAACTGGGCCCTCTTATGACCAAGTAAATCAGAATTCCCAAGTCAAGCAATATTCCCAGGTGTGGAATTCTTTTTTCTTTTTTTTGAAACAAAGTGTCACTGTGTCACCCTCAGTAGGGTGCTGTGGTGTCACAGCTTACAGTAACCTCAAACTCTTGGGCTTAAGTGATTCTCTTGCCTCAGCCTTCCAAGTAGCTGAGACTACAGGTGCCTGCCACAATGCCTGGCTATTTTTTGGTTGTAGTTGTCATTCATTGTTGTTTAGAAGGCCCAGGCCGGGTTTGAACACGCCTACCTCTGGGTATGTGGCTGGCACCCTAACCACTGAGCTACGGGCGCCTAGCCCAAGTGTAAAATTCTTAAAAGCTCCTGAGGTGATTGCACTTTATAGAGTGGTTTCCAGGCAGGAAAGGGATCCCAGAAATCAACATCCAATAAAGCAGGGTGACCATACCTCCTGGCTTAGGCCTGTTGCCCTGACGTCTTTTTCAGTGGTGCTTGTTTTCACTCTTAAGACTCTCCAAATTTGGGGTGGCACCTGTGGCTCAAAGGGGTAGGGCACCGGCCCCATATGCCTGAGGTGGTAGGTTCAAACCCACCCCTTGGCCAAAAACCGCAAAAAAAAAAAAAAAAAAAAAAGACTCTCCAAATTTGGACAATGTATTATATAATTATCTGTCACATAGGACTCCTTTTAGAACATCATTTCTTTTTCTTTTTTTTTTTTTTTTTTTGAGACAGAGCCTTAAGTTGTTGCCCTAGGTAGAGTGCTGTAGTGTCATAGCTCACAGCAACCTCTAACTCTTGGGCTCAAGTGATTTTCTTGCCTCAGCATCCCAAGTAGCTGGGACTACAGGTGCCCGCCACAATGCCCAGCTATTTTTTTTTCTTTGAGACAGAGTCCCACTTATTAACCCTTGGTAGAGCGCTATGGTGTCACAGCTCACAGCAACCTCCAAATCCTTGGGCTTAGGTGATTCTCCTGCCTCAGCCTCCTGAGCAGCTGGGACTACAGGCACCTGCCACAAGGCCCAGCTGTTTTTTTGTTGCAGTTTGGGCTGGGCCCAAACCCACCACTCTCCGTACATGGGGCCGGGGCCCCACCCACTGAGCCACAGGCACTGCCCCGCCCAGCTACTTTTTGGTTGTAATTGTCATTGTTGTTTGGCAGGCCCCGGGCTGGATTCGAACCCACCAGCTCTGGTGTATGTGGCGCCTTAGCTGCTTGAGCTACAGGCACCGAGCCAGAACATTTTTTTTTTTAAATTAAAAAACACCCACAAAACTGAAGTATGACTTACAGTAAAGTGTGGAAATCTTAAAAGTATGGTTGATGAAATGTAACACATGTGTGCATCCAAGTAATCACAAGGTATAAAACATTTCCAGCACTGCCAAGAACCCTCACGCCTCTTTCTGGTAAGTAGCCCCTCCTTCACCCCTAACCCACTAATTTTGGATGAGTGGAATCTGATAATACATGCTTTTGTGTCCAACTTCCATCACTCAGCGTCATGCTATGAAATTCATCTTTGTTGCAGCATGTACCTGAAGTTTGGTCTTTTTCACTGCTGTACATTATTCTATTTTATGATTATATGATTATCCATCTGCTGTGGATGGACATTTGGATGTTTCCATTTTGGTGACTAGGAATAAAGCTGCTGTAAACATTCTTGTACCTGTCTTTATGCTCATGAGATTTTCATCTCTAGCCCTCAGAAGTCATGAGCCTGCTGGTTGCCTAGCATCCACCATCAAGCATGTTGACTGGATGACTGTCAAGCTCTGGGGTGTCAGGTGGGCCTGGAAAAACCTGCTTTTGGCTCTAGGCGCTGGAGAGGACCAGCATTCCATCCAGTGATCATGGGAGAGTCTGAGGATTCCAGGCAGGGTGTGGGGTGGATTCCAGTCGACTTGGTAACTGAGAATTTGAGATGATGCTTCAGAATACAGTGAAAGCTCTGTAGTTGACCACCTCCTTAAGTTGACCTGATTTTCATAGACGGGACATGTACTACGTGTACGTATTGGTGTAGACTTACTTCCTTATGTTGGCCATCTCTGGGTGTTGGGCGGTTTGTTACAGCCCCTTTGGTAGTCAACATACAGAGGCTGTACTATAATCAGTATGTACATTTTCAATCTTTTATTGTGAGGAATTGCAGACATACAAAAAATAGTATAATAGAGCATAATAAACTTTCATGTACTCATCATAGCTTCAACAGTTGTCAAATATGGCTAATCTTTTTCATCCTCACCCCCACTTACTTACCCACACTCCCTCATTATTTCTGAAGCCCGTTTCAGACAACATATCATTTCACCCATAAAAATTTCATTATTTGGCCAGGTCTGATGATGGCTCGCATCTATAATGCTAACACTCTGGGAGGATTGCTTGAGCTTAGCAGTTTAAGACAAGCCTGAGCAAAGCAAGACCCCATCTCTACTGAAAATAGAAAAAGTAGCCAGGCCGGGTGGCAGGTGCCTGTAGTCCCAGCTACTTGGGAGGCTGAGGCAGGGGGATCGCTTGAACCCAGGAATTTGAGGTTGCTGTGAGCGAGGCTAACACCATGGTACTCTAGCCAGGGCAACAGAGTGCGACTCTATCTAAAAAAAAAAAAAAAAAAAATTCAGTATTTATCTCTCAAAAGGATGCAAAAAGCAAAAACAAAATAAACCAACAAAACCCAGTTTCATTATGGTGCCTGAAAACTGCGTAATTCTTATTTTTAAATATCCAGCTATTGTTTACATTTTCTCAATTATAAGGTGATGAGGATTGTGATTAATTGTAAGGCAGTTTGCTTATCTGAATCAGGATCCAAATAAGGTTTGTGTAGTGGGACTGACTGATATTCTCAGATCATTCTTAATGGATGGGTTCCTCTTCATCTTTTTTTCCTTGCAAGTTCACAGGTATTGGTTGTTTTTGAAGGAACTGGCCATTTTTGCCATGGAGTTTTCCACAGTCTTGTCTTATGCTGATTCTATCCCCACATTGTTCCACCTGTGTTTCTGTACCTTTAATTGGTGGTGAGATTTGGTCAGATCTGAGTTTGGTTTGTTTGGTACACACCCCACCCAGGAGAGGCTTCTCACCTCTCTGACTTCCCTCCTCCCTTGCTCCCTCTGGCCCACTCAGTTCAGCCCCTCTGGCCTAAAGGGGCCTCCCAGGCGGCTCCCTCTGTGGGGCTATAGCCTGGCTGTCTTCTCTGTTTCTGTCCTCCACCATCCTTGGCTCAAGTTTTTCTCTTCTTGAAGAGACCTACCTGGCCACCTATAGCCTCAGGGCAGCACTGCCAGCCCAAAGCAGTGTCCTACGCAAGGTAAGTGCTCATGAATGTGTGCTGGATGAATTAAAGATGGGAGAACTCTCCTCCTGTTCTTATTTGAGCAGTGATGACAATAAGAAGAATAGCAAGCATGCACTGAGTACCCACTCTGCACCGGACCTGCTCCGTGCTAAATGCTTAGCTCATTTCATCACAACAACGTGGGCTAGGTCTTGTTTATGATCACCTGCTACAAACATGTGTTGGACATGGAGATGTGCCGCCCAGAGCCTCCAGCGGTCAGCTCCTTGCTCAGTGCCAAGTCCATTCTGGGCATCTACATTGACAACTGATCCAGGCAGGGGCATGGATAGATGCCTGACCAGCCAGGCAACAGGGGCCCACTCTGGTTCCCCATCAGTTTGGCTGAGCTTTGGTCAGGACCTGCATTGTAGTTCGGCCTCTCCCTCCACCCAACCTGACCCTACCTCTTTTCTCTAGGTGTCGATTCATAATGAATGACCTGCAAGCCAAACTCCATCTCTGCATCTTCATCCTGGAACCCCTGACTGTTGATACCAAGGAAATGAAAGTTTATAGAGTTAGATAACCTTCCCTGGTTCCTCCTAGGAGGAGGTAGAGCAGCCACTTTTCTGAGCTGTGGTTTCTTTTATGTGATATGTTATTTCTAGAAGCATCATGCCTCCCCAAACCCTGAGTGTGGGGAAGGCCCATCAACATGGTGGTTTATGTCTATTCTGGGTTTAAGTTTTTTTTTTTTTTTTTTTTTTTTTAATATATCGGCTGTCAACTTTTAACATGTTTCTAGAGGAAATGGGATTCTTAGCTCTAAGTAGCTAAGTTTGATTGCGTGGAAGGAAGATAAGTAGCAGAGTTCCAGTCTCGTAACTAGGAAAAGGTGCAGAGCAGCTCTGAAGTGTGGTGCCCTTAGGAAGAGCAGATGAGGAGGCAGGGATAGGAGGGCCCTACCCAGGCAAGGGATGGGAGGCAGGGAGGGGCCCTCTGAGGCGAGCCTGAAAATCTAGCGGAAGACTCAATCTGCCGGGCAGGCAGGCGCCTCTTAGTGATCTGATGGCAGAGCTGTCTTAGCAAGATAAGCAGGGCTGGAGGAGGGCAGGACTGAGCCAGTGAGACAAGTTAGGCCAGGAATATAGGGGAGCCCTGATGTGAGCTTGGATTGGGTTGGAGATTTCAGAGATCAAGAGACAAGGACCAAGGAAAGGGACTTCATCAAAGATGAAACAATGTGGCCTTGGAGGGGGGTACAAAGAATGAAGGAGTCAATGAAAGATGAGTTCGATGCCATTGAACTTGAAAACGTGTTTCGTTTTAATATATGTAAATCGGCACAACCATTAAATTCCATTTTTACCTATCAGAGCAGCATTCTTTTTTTTTTTTTTTGTCTTTTTTTATTTATTTTTTTTATTTTTTATTTATTTTTATTTTTTATTTTTTATTTATTTTTTTTTATTGTGGAGAAGGGGCAGGGAAAGAAGGCGGGGGAAGAGGTGTCAGAGCAGCATTCTTATTTCAGTGAGAGTGGCTGGGCTTTTTAAGGGGTTGGAAAAAGGAGCACTCTCATACTTTCCACCAAGATCAGTGTGCCCCTGGACAAGATTTTCACAATTCCCACATGAAACCTTAAAATGTCGGTCTTTGACATCTTAACATCAGATGGATGTGTGGGGAATGAGAAAAATAGGTGAAAAGCATCGGGGTTAATGACATTTCATGAGGCAGGAGTCCTAGTGAGTCCCTGTTTTCATTACCTACAGCTTTGGGTGGCCTCAGGACCCCAAACCCTGTCTTATCTCTGAGCCTCAGAGGTGAATCCCTCCCTTGTGTTCCCAACATTGGTTACCTTCTTTCTTTTCTTTTGTTTGTTCTTTTTTTTTTTTTTTTTTTTAAATCACAGACATCACTTTGTAATCTTATTGTTTTGCTCTCTCCTTCTCTAGACCCTGGACTTCCCAAGTTCATGGGCTGTGTCATGGCTATAACCCAATGATTTTCAACTAATGATTTTCAACTACTAGAGAGGATCTTAGGTGTGCTGTGAAATTTTTTAAAGATCATTAATTAAATTGTTTTCCAAAGTAGTTCAAAGAACAGTAAGTATATTCTCTTCTTTATTCTTTTTTAAATTTTTATTTGATTTTATTATTATTTTATTGAGACAGTTTTACTGTGTTGTGCTCAGTAGAGTGCTGTGGCATTACAGCTCACAGCAACCTCCAACTCTTGGGCTTACGCAGTTCTCTTGCCTCAGCCTCCCTAGTAGCTGGGACTACGAGCACGTGCAGCAATGCCTGGCTATTTTTGTTCAGGATGCCCGAGTGGGGTTTGAACCCACCAGCCCTGGTAGATGTGGCCGGCTCTCTAACCACTGAGCTACAGGCGTAGAGCCTTTACACTTTTTTTTGATCAACATAATTTAAGTGTGTCATGGAAGTTTAACTATAGGTTCAAGTGTGCCATGAGATAAAGAAGGTTGAAAAATACTGCTCTAGCATGTATTTTCTAGCATGCTAGTAACCTCTAGCATGAGGTAGGTGTCGATAATATTTATTGAGTGAATGATGGAAGGATAAGTAAATAGTGGGTAATTATTGGTTTTCGAGTCTGCTTCTAGAGTCAACAACACTAGCAAGGTACTGATGTGAGTGTGTGAGGGGGAAACTGGTGGGGCTGGTGTGTGAGTGTGTGAGGGGGAAACCCGTGGGGCTCTTCCCCGTGTTCTCCTGGTTCTGTCTCCCGCAGATCCCAGTACTGGGGCAGGTATTTCCCAGGTGGGACTGAACCAGCCCTTTCTCTTTCTTTGAATTCTTGGGCACTGGAGCATTCCTTGAAGAATCCTTTGTTTACTCAATAGCAACAAACTTCAGAATATACCACCCTTCACCAGAGTTCTCTAGCAGAGGCCAAAGGCTCAGAGGTGGTGGGAGAGGCTATCTAACTTTGAGAGCAGGTTGTGGAAAGGGAGATGTGCTTGTGGAATTGGCAAGTAAAGAAAGTGAGGCCAGATAAAAATTAGAAGGAGGAGGAGAGCAAGTGAGCATTTTACATGTGGGTGGAGAGCTTGCAGTGTGTAAGGTTATATACATCGGCATACAGGTGTACGTGGGATTTTCCATTTCCCTAGCTCTTTTCATCAGTGCTTCTCAGTCTTTAAGTGCAGGTGCTTGTCTTGGAGCTCTTGTGAAAATACCGATTCTGATTCGGGAGGCCTGGATAGGGAGGGGCCTGGGGTTCCGCATTTCTAATACCTTCCCAGGGAACACCAGTGCTGCTGACCCAAGGCCACGCTGTGTTTAGCAAAGCTTGATGTTTACAAAGTGCTTTTGTGTATATGACCTACAATGTGTGTGGCCTCTAGGTGGTAGGTGTCACCATCCATTTTAGAGATGAAAGAGGCTCTGAGACTGGCAGAGGAGCCACGCACAGTGCTGGGAAGTGATGCTTGGCAACCCTCAGTGCACAGCCAGGTGTGCTGCGCTGGCCAAGGTCAGTTCACACACCAGCAAGTGGCAGGGGCTAGGGCCTCTCAGTTCAAACCCACAGCACTCTGTTTTGCCCTTCAGCAGACTTCTCAAGGATACTGTTTTGTCTCTGAAAGGGAGCGTGAGGGAGAATAAGAGCTTAGGGAGCGGGGAGTGCATCTAGAGATGCCATTATGGGAAACCAGCCCAGGGCTGGGGAAGGAGGCAGGGCCAGGGTCTCAGTTGGCTGTCCTAAGTCTGAAATCCTTGCTTCCCAAAGATGTCTCCAACTGCATCCTGGGTGGGTACTAAGGAGATGCATAGGTGGACTTTGTACATTCAGGGAAATGAGAAAGGTCATCATCTAGGACAGTGGCTCTCAAGCCTGAGTGTGCATCAGAACCACCTGAAGGGCTTGCTAAACCAGGAGGTCTGGAGGGTTTGATTTAGGAGGTCTGGGCCTGGGCTGGGACACCAGGATATGCATCTTTAACAAGTTCCCCGTTGTTGGTGATGCTGCTGATCTGGGGACCTCAACTTGAGAGCCAGTGGTTTAGTACCTGGTCACAGACCCACCTGACCCTCCACCAGGTCAGGTGGAACCCAAGTGTGCTGTCCATCCAAGAGCCTTGGAGCAATGACGTCCAAGGCACGGAAGTTTAACAGAGGGGAAGGGGGACAATCTGATGGACTTGAAGTTGTACAGGTTTGGAGGTTGACCCTCTCCCTCCTGTTCACCTGTGGGATCCATGGTGGGCAGAAGCTGCTGGTCTCTGGGCAATGGTAATGAGCCTAAGGAAACACGACTTTTCTGGGGAAAGTTCAGCTTCTGCAAAGGGGAAGAACACAGTGAGGACAAGGTGTGGGACTTTTCCCTGGTAGACCTGGGCGGCTTTGAAAGGAAGCAGCAACAGAGGGGGCTTGAACACAACAGCATGGGGTGCAGGTTGGGGCCTGGGAGGGCAGAGGAGACAGACAAGGGTGGGAGGGCATGCACAGAGCACACCCTTGGGTGGCCCGCCAGGATCACTAACAGGTAGCTGGTGATTTGTCACGAGTGTAGCACGACCTCCCAAATGCTGGTCTTTCAAACAGCATGTGCTGTCGTTGCCTCAGCTGATCCTCCCAGCATCCCCATGGGCGTGTGCAGCAGGTACTATCATTTTCAGCTTACAGATGGGGAATCGCACAATGTGCCTGAAGAGCCTGGTCTTCCTGTTCTGAGACCTGTTTCTGGGAGTTGGGGAGAGCCACCTCTGCCATGCTCAGCCGGGTGAGGTAGCTGGATTGTGCTTCAGGGTTGGACCCTTGAACCCTGGAGAGGATGTTTGCCGAGTTAGTTATGCTATTTCAGGTAGTAGAGAGCCAAGAGCAAGACAGGTTGGCAGAAGTGGTGGGGGTCGAGTGGAGGGTCACCCAGAAAAGGCAGGGAGGCGGGACCTCACAGGGAGCCTTGCGGGAGATTGGTCATCTATGCAGTGGGTGCCACCCCCTGGGTGGCAGGGTGGGGCTGGGGCCCACTTCCTCTGCTCGTGTTCCTCATTGTGGCAGGCTGGCTTTGTCTGCCTCTGTTCCTACCTCGTGGCCTCTGCATTCTGCCGTTGCTCACATCCTTCCCAGCGCTATGTGCCATGTGACAACCTGTTGGTTCTCTCTATGTGCACTGCATCAAAAACTCTTACGAATAAATGCCTGGTTTGAGGTTGGGGCATGGGTTAGGCTCCATGCCCCAGCCTCAGGCTAGTCATCCCCCTTTCAGGCTAGTCTTTAGGTGGCTGCTTTGGGGCAACATCTACCACTCGGTCTAGTGAACCGAGGTCAAGGTGGCAAGGTGATATGGTATGGGCCAGGCGTGCGGAGGGGCTGTGCTTTGTTCAGCAGGGGCTGCAGGCACAGCAGGCCCTCAGAGTGGCATGCTCATACCCTTGCAAAGACAAAGCAGAGCCTTTGTTTAAGGGGAATCTTGAAGGACTGGGATGCTAAGACTGTCAGAAATTTCCAGGTAAGGGGAAGAAGAAGAGATTAAATTTTTCAGAACTGAAGGGTATAGTAGGGCTGTGGGGTTAGGAGCTGGTGAAATAATAGAACTGATGAGATAGGAGAGGAATGGACCATGTGTCAGAAGGTTGGGCCCTCCTGCCTCTGATCCTGGGTATGAACACTGGGCTAGAGATCAGCTGTGAGTAGAGGGGCTGAGGCAGTGACCGGCTGACCACAGCCACAGTGGGCAAGTGCAGATGGACTCACATGCTGCAGACCAGAAAAGCACCATGAAAGGCGTATTGTTACAGAACATGTGCTGTGGGGACCCATTTTCAAATGGAGAGAATTCCATTCCTAGTTGTAAATTCCTTAGTGCTAATAAAAGCACCTAATCTGTGCATATATTCTTAAAGCCACTCCTAAAGATGTTTTTACCTGAGGGGGTTTAACTAGGTTAACTAGGGTTTAATGTGGGCAGAAGCCACAAGACAGTGATTGCAGCTGGGGCAGCACCTGTGGCTCAGTGGGTAGGGTGCCAGCCCCATATACAAGGGTGGCGGGTTCAAACCCAGCCCCAGCCAGCAAAAACAGCAATGAGAATTGCAACAAAAAATAGCCAGGCATTGTGGTGGGCACTTGTAGTCCCAGGTACTCGGGAGGCTGAGGCAAGAGAATCGCTTAAGCCCAAGAGTTTGAGGTTGCTGTGAGCTGTGATGCCATTGCACTTTACTGAGGATGACAAAGTGAGACTCTGTCTCAAATAAATGAATGAATGAATGAATGAATGAATGAATAAAGGAGTGATTTCAGCTTTATAGTAGGAGGTAATGGAGGATGGGTAGTATCCCCTGAGAATATTTCAGAAGTGGTTGAAGAATGGATAACTAGCCCTTTTGCTGAGGGGTAGGAGCACTGGGTTGGGATGGGGATAGAGGCTGGACCTCATGGTCTTTGAGGACTCCCCCATAGTGTATAAGGGTTCATGTTATTCTTTTGCATGTGAATATCCAGTTTTCCCAGCACCATTTATTGAAAAGACTATGTTTTCCCCATTTCTTGTTGTCTTTATCAAAGACTAGTTGACTACACATGTGTGGGTTTATTTTGGGCTCTCTAGTCTATTTCATTAGTCTATGTGTTGCATCTGTTTTTACACCAGCATCGTGCTGTTTTGATTACTATGGCTTTGTAATATTGTTTGGAATCAGGAAGTGTGATGCCTCCAGCTTTGCTCTTTCTCAAGATTGCTTTCACTATTCAGGGTCTTTTGGTGGTTCTATACTGCATGATTTAAATGTGGAATCTAAAAAAGTCAAACTCACAGAAGTAAAGAGTAGAAGGGTGGATACCACAGGCTGGGGGGTGGGGGTGGCAAATGGGAGATGTTGGTCACAGGATATAAACTTTTAGTTATTAATTGTATCAGTCCTGGAGATCTAATATACAGCATAATAACTAAATTTAATAATGCTATATTGTCTTCTTGAAATTTGCTAAGTCAGTAGATCTTAAGTGTTCTCACCACAACTATGTGAGGTGACGATTGTGTTAATTAGCTCAACTGTGGTAATCACTTTTCAGTGAATACATGTAGCATCACATTATATACCTGAAGTGCATGCAGCTTTGATTTGTCAACGATATATATATGTAAAAACAGTCAAAACAAACACAAAAGAAGTCTACTATATGTGAATGTTGTACCTGTTTCTCATAAAGCTCTCAACTAAAGCTATAGCAGTTCTTACAGTGGCTCATGTCCTGTACTGGGTTATACCTATTTGTATACTTGTCTGCAGAGTCCATCTCTTAATAATGACATCATCTTGCATTTGCGCATATCTTTATAAAGTCTGTGCCTTCTTATCCATCCGATCATTTCTTTTAATCCAATTTATTTCTTTATTTCTGCTTTGATGAGAATGTTTTCATTGTGGACAAGAGTAGAGAGTAGAGAACTAACTACCTGCTGAGATGGAACTCCATGAGATAATGAGAGCTTGGATGAGGGTGCTAGTAATGGAGATGGAGAAATATACCGTATATACTCGAGTATTTATGGTATGTTTGTTTTATGCATTTCAAAAAGTAGAACTTATAGATTTTGGTGATAGATCAGATATAAAGGCAGAAATCAATGCTGCCTTACATATATATATATATTTTTTATTGTTAAATCATAGCTGTGTACATTAGTGCAATCAAGGGGTACAATGTGCTGGTTTCATATACAATCTGAAATATTCTCATCAAACTGTTCAACGTAGCCTTCATGACATTTTCTTAGTTATTGTATGTAGACATTTGT
>CAUYPK010154449.1:0-21263 GCA_963574355.1 Loris lydekkerianus | reverse complement strand
TTTTCTTGTGCATTGACAATATATTGGATGTGGGTTGTTTGATACACCGGGGGGCCGCCAGACCACAAAACAAAACAAAAAAAAAAAAAAAAAAAAAAAAAAAAAAAAAAAAAAAGCTGGGCATTGTGGGGTCGGCCTTATTCCAGCTACTTGAGAGGCTGAGGCAAGAGAATCACTTAAGCCCAAGAGTCTGCTGTGAGCTGTGATGCCATAGCACTCTACAAAGGGTGACATAGTGACACTCTGTCTCAAAACAAACAAACAAACAAACAAACCCCCCCAAAAAAAAACAAACAAACAGAAAAAAAAACATATTTTGGAATGAATTTTGAATAAGTAGTTGGGGATTTAAAGGAAAAAAAAAAACAACTTATACTATAGTGAAAAAAGTACTCGAATCCATTCCTGCTGTAGATGAGAGAGACACACACTGGATATTGTGAAGCTGCAATGTAACATTTAGAATCTCACCTAATTTTTATGCCTCCTTTCCCGTGTTCTTTCTACCTTTCTACATTAGAGATGAGGTGATTAGAGTCATTTGATACAGAATTGGTAAATTTTGATGAAGCATGAAAGTGAACAAAATAAAAAAGGTTTAAAACAAAAAAAATTATTATTATTTTTTTAAATGGCACACATTTTGAGCTCAGGGCATAACTTGTATACAAGAGGGGCTCTACTTAACAAATTCAAATAGTGTGACTTGGTTGTTTGTACCCTCACATTAAAGTGAAATAAAAGCAATAAATAAAATAAAAATAAAATGTGGTAATCCAACATGCAAAAGGGAAGCCTTTCCTGGCTGTGGCCTCTGTGGGAGGTGTGTCCATAGTCCACCAATCACGCCCACCCTGTTCTTCAGCAGAGAAGGGTCAAGAGTCTGACTACAGTTGACGACAGACAAAGACCTGGGATCAGATACAACAATGACAGCCGTCTTGAAATTTGGAACTAGCATGCAGGAAATGGTTAAGTCTCTCCTGCCAAGTGAAATGGGATATGTGTAATTAAACCGTGGGGACCCTTTATCTTCTGTAAAGCAGAGCGAGAAGTTCTGAGGAGGAGAATGGAGCAGGTGTGCAGAGGGAACACAGAGGGTGGATGGGCCATGGCTCTGGGAGGCGTCTGCAGCCTCTGTGGGTTCTGACCTCTGGGCCTTCCTGAGGCCAGCTGTGGTCTTTTCATGGGCACTCTGAGAAACCATTTCTGTCTTACTTTAATTAACTTTATTTGGTTTTCATTAATTGCAAATTTGTTTTTATCATGTTTTATTGCAAGAAAGGTGGCAACTTAAATTGTTTTGTTTGTAAATTATCTCTTGTAGGACTTTACCTAAACGTTGCCTTCTAAATGAAATCCAACCTGATCACTCCACTTAAAGTGTTAAATTTACTCCCACTCCGATTATGGGCTGAATTAGGTTGCTCATAATAATAATCAGGTTTTACCTGTATTTAGAGATGAGACCTTTAAGAAGGTACAGCGGAACTGCCACAGCTGACCACATCCCTACACTGACCACTCCTTACGTTGACCCGATTTTCATAGACCAGACATGCACCACAAGCACATATCAGTCCAGCAGCCTAGCTCCACCCCATAGGTTGACCATTACGTTAAGATGAAATCAGGGTGAGCTGTAGCCCAGTGTAACTGGGGTCCCTGTACGGAGAGGGGCCTGGATGGAGGGCAATGTGAGAACACAGGAAGAAGATGGCTATGCAGAAACTCAGAAGAAGGGCCAGGAGCACAGCGTTCCTCGCCTCCCTCAGAGGAAACCAGGTCCCAGAGCTCAGGGGCAATCAGGTTCCTTTGTTTAAGCTGTCTAGTCCGAGCCACTTAGTCCTAGCAAGGTGACATCCCATCCCTCACACTCATCTCTTTGACCTTGTACAACTGCATTATTGAATATGCTTCTCCTGTTTTTATCATTCTTCTATCACTAGAGTGTAAATTCGTGAGAGCAGGAAGTCTTGCCTAATTTGTTCAGTGCTTTGAACAACGTTAAATACACACCTATACAGAAATAAGAGTTTTTATCAATGCATGAATTTGGGGGATAGACTTTAAGTATCACATGAAGGGTGGAGATCTCTGTGTAACTCTGGGTAAATCAACTCAAGTATGAAAACCTCAATTATCTCATATATAAAAATAAAATGTCTGAACCCCTTGAAAATATAAACTAGAGAGAATCCTATAATTCTGTGAAGGGCTGAATAATCAGTTTTGCCTTTTTGGTACTTGAAAGACTTTTAGCCTTTGTATAATACTTTTAAGTCCTTCAGTGAAATCCTGTGGGTCCAAAGGTGCTTCTACCTTTCCGTCAAGGCCTGGGGAATGTTTATGCTTTTCTTTGCTCTTAGAAATTTACCAGTGATTTTTCTACACTTTGATTTGGAAATGAAACAAATATTTTCATATTTAAATGATCAACTTATTTGCAACATTCAATAGTAGTTTAAAAATTATTGTGAACTGGGTGGTACCTGCGGCTCAGTGAGTAGGGCACCAGTCCATATACCGAGGGAGTTGGGTCCAAACCCTGCCCCTGCCAAATTGCAACAAAAAAATAGCTGGGTGTTGTGGTGGGCACCTGTAGTCCCAGCTACTTGGGAGGCTGAGGCAAGAGAACCCCCTAAGCCCAAGAGTTGGAGGTTGCTGTGAGCTGTGATGCTACAGAACTCTACTGAGGGTGACAAAGTAAGACTCTGTCTCTAAAAAAATAAAGTAAAATAAAAAATTATTGTGAACTTTGGGCATAATTTCATTTTTTGCAAAGAAAACTTTTTGAGGCTGTTTGCGAAAAAGAATGATTATTATAGAAAATTTCCTCACAAAAATACAGAACTTCCTAGTCAATGTCACTGGATTACATTCTGTGGATGTTCTTTCTTTTATTCTATGGATTTTCTAGTTAGCAGACTTCCCTTTTAATTTAATCCAACCCCTATTTTGGAAGAAGTTACAACTCGCATTGCAAGGTTAGTTCAAATTTTATTATTCATTTTATCCTTGACCTCAGTGGTTAAAACTATTAACGAAAGGAATGCTAATTGTGGTGGTGTTTTTTGATTTAGACACTTGTCCACTAGGATTTGGACTGAGACCAATTCATTTCATTCTGGCCACTGAACAGACTCCAGCTATAATGACTTCTGGTCACCATTCAAAAGTTTACATTAATATAAAGGGCACACAGGGTAAGATTCAGTCATAAATACCACCCTATACACTTAGGCAGACATTTATGTACTAAACCATGTGAAGCAATGGGGGAAATTGCGAATACATATATTTTAATATTTTGCAGCTCAGTATAAGGCAGCCGTATTCATTTTGCTCTATTATTATTTTTTTTTTTTTGCCATATAAAATAAGTGCATTTAAAATCTTTTCAAAGAGCTAACAAAGAAATTATTTGTCTTGATCCTACAACTATTTGATTGCTTAATATTCCTCAGGAAGTACGAAGGGAAAATAAGCAAGGGATGGTCTTGGCCCTCAGGAGGTTTATGGGTTAGTAAAAGGAATGAGATAAGAAAATGGATAATGAACAACAGATTTAAGATAATGGGTAACATTTATTGAGTACACACCGGTTCTTGGCAGTCTTCTAAGAGCTTTATATGTATTATGACAATTGAAACTTTTAACCATACTTCAAGGTAAGTATAGTTCTATAGATAAAGAAATCAAGTCACAGAAAATTAAAGCAACTTTCCAGTGTCTTGAAGTAAACTTGTTGGTGTTTATACTGGTGGGGTTGGCCTCTGACTCACAAGACTCACATGCTTACTCTGTCTAATTTGCCTTTAGGGTAGATTTCTTAAGAACAATGTAAAAACAAAACAAAACAAAACCTCCTACAGACTTGCTTAATGGTTCACATATGGCAGAAATCACATCTGTGCTGGGGAAACCCAGAAAGCTGCTTTGGAAAGCTGCATTTGAAAGGGCACTTTAACCATTTGGGTATGTGTGAAATGAGAGGTCGTCCTCAGAGATGCAACGAGTGTCTCCGTGCCGTGAGCTTGTGGTTTCCTTGTGCAGGGAGCTAGACTACATGTCTCCTCGTCTCTTGTAGATTAGTATAAAGTCATGTCAATGAGTTCTACTCACAGGAGTGTATATCGTGTGTACCTTGTAACATATACAAGGCATAACCACATATACAGTGGAAATGCTGTAAGATCTTACAGCTGGGGCGGTAAAATCAGTCCTGCATGATTTTTCCTGCTTTTTGCCTTTGCTGCGGATGAGCCACAGACCTTAGATTAAGATTGCAGATTAGACCTAGCTCCCAGGTCACAGCTTGGAGGAGATAGTCCATCGCCCACTAGGAAAATCCATTTTAGGCATTTTGGATGAGAATAAATGTCTAATGTGGTAAGTTAATGAAGTTGTGGCATCTGTAGACTGTGGTAGTTAGCTTACCTTCACTAATATTATAGGAGATATAAGAAGCAGTGTGTCAATTAGGGAGAATAAACTAAATTCGCTTTTCATTCGTGAATGAGAACTGTAATGTTAGGTCCTAACGCTCATAGGAAAGGTGACAATTGCATATGGCAGGACGATCCTTGGATTCCCATGTAGTTCATTGCACTGACATAGCAGAATCCTAAAATGTAACGTACTTCGTTGATTACATGCTCACCCTCAGACGATTGGATCAATTCTTCCTATTCTGGCATTGTCCATGTTTTTCTAGCGTCAACTAATTATAAACTTCTTCCTTGAGGATATTAATGAACCATTCCAGCTCCCTTGTCTGCCCACCTGAACCATATATGTTTCATTTCTTTAACAGAAAAGAAACATAATCCTTCTGAAATGTTTGGCAAGGTATGTGAGCTATTTTAGCCGAGGTTTCTACCTTTGCCTTCGGCATACGTACATGATGTGATCTCATGGAGCTGAGAGGCTGTTAATTATCTTAGAAGGAACGCAGGCTTTATCAGCAGATGGTTTGAGGTTGAATCCATGCACTGGCCTTGTTCTATTTGTGCTGCGGACCCTGTTAAATTTACTTAACTTTTCTAAACTTCCACTTTACAAGTAAAGTGGAGATAAAAATCCGCATCTTGTAAGATTGTCTATTAAAAAATAATTATTATGAAAAGCTATTACAAATAGTCACATGTTGAGCACTTTCCCCACTGCATTGTGTGTCTCTGTGCTTTACAAACATTGTTGACTTAGTCACACGTTCTGCCGAGTGTATGTACAATTCTCAGCTTAGGAACACACAGCATTGTGGCTTATTTTATTTTCTTTTTCTCTTTCTTTTTTCTCTCTGTCCATGTCTCCCACTTCCCATTCCACCTGTGTCCCACACATCTTTAACTTCATTCCCTCCATCTCTGTTAGGATGAATCACACATACAAAAATGACCTT
Organism: Loris lydekkerianus; assembly: GCA_963574355.1. Classification (NCBI taxonomy): domain Eukaryota; kingdom Metazoa; phylum Chordata; class Mammalia; order Primates; family Lorisidae; genus Loris; species Loris lydekkerianus. The sequence goes on along the minus strand of CAUYPK010154449.1, from coordinate 15,859 downwards.
TTAAAGTTAATACATAAATTGCTATATATATTATAAATTGCTATATATATATATATATATATTTATATATATATATATTTTTTTTTTTTTTTGCAGTTTTTGACCGGGGCTGGGTTTGAACCTGCCACCTCCGGCATATGGGGCTGGCGACCTACTCCGTTGAGCCACAGGCGCTGCCCAAATTGCTCACTTTTTTTTAATTTTGCATTTGCAGCAACCTTAATAACTAGTTGAGGAAGGAGCTGTAATCTTCATTTGTCAGAAGAGAGTACATGATTTGTCTTATTAAGCTCCATATCATTTAGTGACAAAATGGGGACTAAAACAACAATTAACCATTACTGAGCACTTACAATTTGTCTAGCACTTTTCATAAATGAACTAATTTCCTGCTCCTGAGAACTGTGTGAGTTAAGTACTAACATTATCACCCAATCGTACATGAGGCAGTATGATTTGGAAAGAGATTTGGAGGCGTAAAGAGATTTGAATAGTTAGCCTAAGTCTCGGAACTACACAGCAGTTGATCTGTATTTGAACCCAGATGTTTGCATGTCTAAGCCATTCTACTATGCTGATTTTCATTAGCATATGAGGTCAGACAATTACATCTGTGAGCTCATGATAGAAACACTGCTACACAACTCCTTGCCAAATATCACCATGGTCATCTTCAAAGTCCTTCCCTTAGGAGGCCGGGCACTGTCCCCAGTGCCTAATCTCCTCAAAGCAATTTTTCTAGGATGAGTTTATGAACTTAAATGTCATGTCTTGTAAGACAACAGCGATGATGGCCATAACAGAAAAAGTTCCAAACTTGCTTTGAAGGGAAAACTAGGTGCTGGTGTCAGTGTACGGCCTACCAAGGGGAGTGCTTCCGAGGGGACCAGAGTGATATTCCACAATAAGGTAGGTAGCGCTGTTTTAAGGAAGAGTTGGAGAACTTCCTTGTCCTCGCTCATATTCACCACGTTTGGTGCTGTGATTAACACATTACGAACCAGTAAGGATGACATTGTTACTGAATGGATCGGGGTCCCAGGAAAGCACCATAACTAAACCATCCTGTGACTGTACAGTGGGTGAGGCGGATTGGCGAGGAGGCTACAGCAGACACCCGTATTGAGGATCTTAATGTCCAGGTTTTGCATCTATGTGCTAAGACACCAAATGTTAATATAGCCTCCTTTTTAAAAACATGAAGTTAAAAAATGAGTAAATGTATAACGTGAAGCCAAATCTTCCATTCTAGGACTACATCTAAAAGTTAAAGACATAAAATCATAAGTGGACATTTCTTTTACTATGTCATGGGATACATTTCAGCTTTTAGAAAAACATAGCAAAGTACTGGCAAAAATAGATGATTAAATCATTAAATTTAAAATTCTGATGTGATGCTGTTTTGCCTCTTACTGAATATATTATAAAAAATCTAACTACATAATATATATTGGCCCAGTGAGATTATTTTAGACAGCTATATACAATAGCGGTTGGTAGGTAGAAGTAATTTTTTGGTAACGCTACAGCTACCCTGGTGAGCCTTGGCCGAAGTCTGAAATTGATCAGAAAACACAGCACCACTGGTTTCCTATTTATTCTTCCTAAGTGATTGTCACATAAAATGAACTCATTTAAAAATTTAAAGTTTATTATTTTTGAGCTGACACTGTGATTTCAAGCAAGGGCTTAAAAATGAGGTTGTGCTCCCTTTCTGACTCCTGTAGTTACAAGAAGCATGAACTCTGCCGCAGGAAATCAGCTAACAAATTTGATTGTGGTGCTGTAGTGATAGTTCTGTAAAGACAAACAGCCATAGGTATCATCAGAAAACCAAATGTGCTGATTATGAACTTCTAGTAAAAAAAAAAAAAAAAAAAAAAAAAAAAAATGACCTGTTTAATTCCTGGTGCATGATGTATAATCTGTTTATTCATGAGCCATAATTAAAATTTTCTATAGTTTATTTAGATATATCTATAAAATAACTATATTTTATACAATGTATCTAAATTTAATCTTCTTCTATACTTAGACGTAATTTTACCCTACTATCTTGCATTAACATTTATCACTTAAAAGCTTTAATTTCAACAACGTGCCATCTAACTAGCGGAATGATTAGTTGTGGGCTAAATGTAATGTTTAAAAGAGAAACTAAACAGCTTTTGGCCTCAATAAAATTAAATTGAAATATTTACTGTTTATTATGTCCAAAGCACGAGGATTAGAAGGGACTCTGAAATATCCCTGTCTATTGTGCTTATTTAGCAGCACTCCAGTAGGAAGATGAGATTAGAAGACGAACCTTGCCACTGTTTTTGCACAGTAATCACGTTTTTTACTTAGGTTATAAACTGACAGGTTTAGTATGGAGAGCAGTGAAGAAATTATGGAGGGCCTACAAAGCCAGCTTCTCTCGGGCACCACTGCAGCGAGAGGATATAAAAACCATTAAGTCATTAGATGGCGTGTGTCATCTCTGATTTACTCATGGACGTACGTACATACAACTAATTGTAAGATCTGGTATCATAGAAAGGTGGAGACTTTACCTCTTTCGTGTTTACATGGATGGAGCTGGAACATATTCTTCTTAGTAAAGTATCCCAGGAATGGAAGAAAAAGGATCCAATGTACTCAGCCCTACTATGAAACTAATTTATGGCTTTCACATGAAAGCTATAACCCAGTTACAAGCTAAAAATATGGGGAAGGGGGAGAGGGAGGGGAGGGAGGGGGAAGGTGGGCTGAGGGAGGGTGATTGGTGGGATTACACCTGCGGTGCATCTTACAAGGGTACATTTGAAACTTAGTAAATGTGGAATGTAAATGTCTTAACACAATAACTAAGAAAATGCCAGGAAGGCTATGTTAACCACTGTGATGAATATGTGTCAAACTGTTTATAAAACCAGTGTATAGTGCCCCATGATTGCATTAATGTACACAGCTATGATTTAATAATAATAAAAAAAAGATGTGGTATCATAATAAAAAGTGTAAACTGAATACCTAAATAATAAAAAGTGTAAACTGAATACCTAAATTAGCACCAGGTGAACATTGATTCTGACAGGTGGATTACAACAAGTGTCAAGCAAATAGTTACATTTGAAGGGAGTCTTGAAGGACAAATATGACTTCAAAAGAGAGGGGAAAGGAAGGAAGCCCGTTCAAACGGGGCAATAGCATGACGAGAAACAGCAGTGGCAGCAGTTAGTGTTACCGCAGCAGTTAGTTAGTGTTACTGCAGCAGTTAGTTAATGTTATTGCAGTAGTTAGTGTTACCGCAGCAGTTAGTGTTACTGCAGCAGTTAGTTAATGTTATTGCAGCAGATAGTGTTACTGAAGTAGTGAGTTAGTGTTACTGCAGTAGTTAGTTAGTGTTACTGCGGTAGTTAGTTTAGTTTGATACCCATTTGAGTGAGAAGCAAGGAGCTGTGGGAGATGAAGCAAAAACTAGACATAGATTTGATTGTTAAAAAAAAAAAAAAAAAGCCTTAATACGGATTTTTTTTTTGGTCAGCGCATCACATTGCTCTTCTGTTAACAAAATCATCTTTTTTTTGGGGGGGGGGGGAGTCAGAGATTATTTTGCAGTGGCTGGCCAATGGTCAGTCCTTTCTTTGGAACATGCAGGATTTGAGTAACCCAGTCCTGCTGTCCACAGATAGAGCCCAGGACTTTGGAGGAGCAGAACCAAAATGCTGAGTTTATCAGCAAAATGGACAGGCGTGTCTGTGAAGTTGTAAGGAGGGTTGAACTTACCCTCTGCAGTCAGGAGTGTGGAACCAGGAGCACAGAGCAAGTCTCGGCAGGTTGGAGCGTGAACTTGGGGAGGGGTGAAGGTTCTGATTTACTGTTCAGGTGTTATTTGTGGTTTGCTGTTAAAAGCGTACAGAGACTGCAGGTAAAGTTGGATCGGGGGATTCTCTCTCCCTCAAAAAAGTCAGGAATGCAAGTGAAACAGATTAAGCATCTACAAATTTTCTCTCTCCTCTTTTGCCTTGGAGTGGTTGGCTATTGTGATTCCGGTTCCTGCAAAGGAGACCAGACTCTGCAGGTTCAGGCTGGGCACTTTTTTTTTTTTTTGTAAGGGGAAAGGCAGACATTGGAGTGACAGGGTCCCCAGGGGTGTTTACAGGCTACCTAGACTCATCTTTTAGCTCTACTTTCTCTTCTCCAGCAATGGACAAATAGGGTAGACTCTGCAGGAGTGCACTTTACATATCAAAGTGAATAAAGCAATATCCTGTTCAAGAACACATTTTCTTAGCAGGTGGGAAGAGAAACACTAGTTACAGGAGGGGGTGGAGCTGTTCCCATGGAGCCAAACAATGCAAAGTGGGGAGGCCACATGCAGATGCACTGTCTCCATGCTTTGCATAAGATGGGCCTCTTGCTCCTCTTCACCTGATCACGCAAAGTCACCAGGTGTTATATTTGAATCCTACTCCAACACTACCTCCCTGGCTTATAAATTCCCAGCCAGAGCCCTTACCCCTGACCTCTCCTGGAGTGCCCACCCAGACGACTAGTGCTCAGCTGCTCCCCAGATACAAGGGCACATAGTCATCAAAGGAGAGGGTGTGGATTCTGTTTCATGTAGCAAATGCTGCAGAGGGTGGCAGAGACACGGTCCGGGTATGGCTGAGAAGTGGGCAGTCTGGCCCGTGTCCCTGCCTTGGAGTGTCTCTCTTCTGTTAAACGTGTCAACGGTAGAGCATCTGACACACACTTGAGGCTCAATGAATGTTTATTGTTGTTAATCAAGGCTAATGACTTCTAAGTAGTTTATGAAATAAAGCATCCAACAGAGGAAATGCATGAATTGTCTAATTGTTCTGCAGCCAAGATGGGAACCAGCTGTAGCATGCATACGTGAGGCACAAGAACAAAATAAAAACATTATTTTTATTTAGAAAATAGCTTTTTCCCAAGGGCTTTGCAGCTTCAGGGCCAGATTTTAGCCTTGTGAAACTCTGTGGGATGGCGCCCTAAGCTGCTTTGATCAAAACACAGTATTTCACGACAAATATTTACTATTTTATTATTTATAACAGCAAATTTTATTGCTAATAAGATCAGGACAAACTCGGTATATTCTCACCAAGTTAAAAATACCATGGATTTTGAGTTTCTATATTGTTATTTTAGAAAAGAAAAACTAATAACAGGAAACATAAATTGAAACATATTTATTTCTCTTCTGCAATCCCTTAATTTTTTTTAACCTCATGTGTGATGCTGAAGGAAGCTCCATCAAATATTTTGATAATCTTCTCCTAAACTTTTCTTCTCCCCCAAGACAGAGTCTCACTGTGTTGCCCTCACAGCAACTTCAAATTCTTGGGCTTAAGTGATTCTCTTGCCTCAGCCGCCTGTGTAGCTAGGACTACAGGCACCTGCCACAATGCCTGGCTTTTTTTTCTTACAGTTTGCCTGGGGCTGGGTTTGAACTCACCACCCTTGGTATACGGGGCAAGCGCCCTACCCACTGAGCCACAGGCACCGTCCAGAAATGTGTGGGTTAACTTTTTACTTTTTTTTTTTTTTTTTTTTTTTTGAGACAGAGTATCAAGCCCTGGGTAGAGTGCTATGGCATCACAGCTCACAGCAACCTCCAGTTCTTGGGCTTAAGCAATTTTCTTACCTCAGCCTCCCAAGTAGCTGGGACTACAGGTGCCTGCCACAACCCCTAGCTATTTTTTGGTTGTAGCTGTCATTTTTGTTTGACAGGCCCAGGCCAAACTCGAACCATCCAGCCCTGGTGTATGTGGCCAGTGCCCTAGCCACTGAGCTACAGGCGCCAAGCCTGCTAAACCCTTCTTATATTTAAAGCGGTAATTCAAGCTACCCAACAACCAATAAAATGCCATATGTTCAAGTTAGCATATGAGTACTTCCTTATCATTTTCTGGACGTGACAGCCTTAGCGAGTTGTCATCATTTTATTTTAGGTACCACATCCCATGTCACTTTGCTATTTGAAAGGCCTCAGTAATAAGACAATTTCTTAATTGATATAAAGTTATGCATTTCCCATCATAGGCTAATGTTTATGGAGTTTTTTTATTATAAATTATTATACCCACGATCTTCAATCTACTCACAAAGATGAATCAAAAAACATTTGCAAGAACTTTTCTTCTTTGAGTTTCTCCTCTGCAAAATCTGAGTATAGAGAAAAAATTTACAAATAAGAGCTCAAGGGGAAAGTTTATTTCTTATTGTTATAAAAATTCTATTTCTATTTTTAAAGACAGGAATATTCCGTGTAAATAAATCTTTTCCTTGTCTAAGCATTCTGAGTGAAAAATGGATTAGCAATTAACATATGGCACCTCTCTGATGCTTTAATATGTGGAAAGGAGCTTTGTTCAAAGCCATGAGAACTCTTTCCCAAATTAACTGACCCCACCTTGTAGAGGCAATCGAGCCCTATCTTCCAAAGGGGTGAGTGAGTATGGCCAGCTTAAAATAACTTCTACAGTTGTAGGACATATATAAAAGGGAAAACAAGATACCACGGAGAGATCTATATAGGTACAGCTTTCCGTTTTCCTGTTCTAGTCTGGTGACAGGCACAGTGTCTAGCCTTTCATTCTGAACTCATGTACTACAGAACGAGTTTTGTCTTCTGCTCCAAGCCCATGGGAAGAAGCCAAAGTTGTATTTCCACAAGGTTTCTTTAATGAGCTCCACATGATTTAGGGGGAGGTGACTATTGTTTTTACTTACATAGAACATTCAACATTGAAAGGTTCCGTACTGTATAATTCTATGTATGTGACATTCTGGGAAAGAGAAAGGTTTAGTGAAGAGAGTAGATCAGTGCTTGCAAGGTATGGAGGGCTGCTGTGACTATAAAGGGGTAACTCTATGGAGGTTTTTTTGGAGTGATAGAACTATTCTGTAGCTTGAACACTGTGGTGATTACACCAATCTGCACGTGTCCTACAATTCCTTGAACTGAACTCCAAAAAAGGTCAACATTACTGAGGTCAATTTATAATGCAAAAAAAGAATGAAAAAATGGTGCCATTTTTAGTATTAAGTCTTAATTTTTGTTCTTAAATGGTAGAATAATGTGTAGAAGTTTTATAGGAGGTGCTGATAAAAACATTTCTAGAATTATGACTAAGTTGTTGGATCTTTATCTGCTGGGATAGTGATTTTATGTGTCAGTTTGACTAGATTCAGGACCACTTGGAGAAGTGGGGAAGTGTTATCTCTGGGTGTTGGGCATGTGAGTCGACGTGGGTGGACGCCCTACAATCTGCTGGGAGCCAGGACCGAGCAATAAGGGCAGAAGACAGACATTTTACTCCCTCTCTCTCTCTCTCTCTTTCTCAGAACTGGGCACTCTTGCCCTCACAGAGCAGCACTCCACGCCCTCCAGCGTTTGGTTCCCAGGACTGATACTAGACCCGTCCGGCCATTGGCCTTGGACAGAGAATTGCACCGCAGGCTCCTCTGGCTCTGAGGCTCACAGACTTGGCCTGAGTCATGCTTCTGGCATCCCAGGGTCTCCAGCTTGCAAATGGCCCGTCTTTTCTCCCTCCGTTACCACCTGAGCCAACTCCCTTAACAAATCCCCTGTTATCTGTCTCTTGGTAAATGACCTATTGGTTCTGTCTCTCCAGAGGACCCTCACTGATGCATCTGTTCATCTTCCTGATGACTGAAGGGATACTGTGAAATCTTTCTGTAATAACAGTCCTGGAAGGATCAGAGCCAGGAGATCACTGTAGAGTCGGGATTCTTGTATTATATTTGCCTTCCCAACTTCTCAGATAAAATGAAAGCTTTCTTTCTGCTGGATTCTTCTTAGTATTAAAGTATTACAGTGAGATTTCACTGTGTTTTGCCATATCTTTGCCAGTGGGTAGAAAGTTCTTATAGTCTTATGTCTTGGTGAATTTCTCCTAACTTGGATATCCAGGTTCATCTTACTCAGTTTGGTAAACAATAGTTACAGCTCAGATCCTCAAATATCAATCATACGTTATATGATAGGATAAAACATATAAAAGTGAACCAAGCTGGGTGGCGCCTGTGGCTCAAGGAGTAGGGCGTTGACCCCATATACCAGAGGTGGTGGGTTCAAACCTGGCCCTGGTCAAAAACTGCAAAACAAACAAACAAACAAAAAGTGAACTAAGCTAACAAACAATAAAATGTATCACAAGGCAATAATTTAGGTTAAGACTCTAACTGGCTATGAATCTCAGCTTGCAGTGAAATTTTTGAGTTCTAATTGAATTGGACAGGTCGATATTTCTTTATGCTTGCATGCAGAATGCATCTAAAATTCATCTATTACTTGCATAGTTTCAGTAACCAATTAAATATTTATACTGTATTTCATATCATACCAAAATTAGATAGTTTTCAATAATACATGGTGACTCCAATGGTGTCTTTTACCCTTTATTAGCCTTACAAAACTTCTACCACCATCAGTAATGATTTAGTTCACCATTTAACATTTACAATTTTCATCCTCATATTAAGGTTATTACAAACTCATAATTAACAAAAAAATAATTAGTTTAGATATATACATATCTTTTGAAATGTTGCGCTAACAATTTAAAACAAGGGAATTGGAATTTTGTGAGCTTTCAGGTTAAAGGACAAATTTCAAGGTTTATATTGATTGGGGTAAGATCTTACAAGGGTCCATGTGAAACTTAGTAAATGTGGAATGTAAATGTCTTAGCACAATGACTAAGAAAATGCCAGGAAGGCTGTGTTAACCAGAGTGATGAAAATGTGTCAAATGGTCTATGAAACTAGTGCATGATGCCCCATGATCACATTAATGTACACAGCTATGATTTAATAATAAAAAAAAAAATTAGTGTTGTTGGCAAATATTCTTTCTCTATCATGTTGTTTTGTTTATTTACCAAAAATGTAGCTCATTAAGTTCAGGGACCCAGAATATGCTGGGATGATGATTTTTCTTGTTCCTCCTATACCATCTTTAGAGGTTGCTAGTACAGATTATTCACGTTGGTGTTTACTCAGGGGAAAGACAGTGTTCTTTCCTACTAAGCAAAAAGAAAGAATTGAGTTGGAGGAATGGGTGGAGGTTGTATGATTAAAGAAACCATCTTAGTTCTCTTTTGGACCTCTGGTTCCCTCACTGTTTATAGTAAAACTATCTTACATTTAAATCTACACTACATTAAGTGAAATTTTAATTGTAGAAGGTTACTCAATATCATATACAAGTATATTGTGAAATACATATATATATATTTTTTCATAAGGGATCTTCCAGGCATATCAATCTGCACTTATGATTAATTGTATGGCATTGAATGTGTATTTCCACAGTTTTAGAGTGTTGAGTCAGAACAGCCCTGTTGGTAAAAACAAAGAAACAAACCCAAAGACAAACCCTCAAGGGACTGAATTCAGCCAACATCTGGAGTTCTGAACCTAAAATGGGATTGCTGTCCTAGCTGTCACCTGGATTTTGGCCTTTTGGAAAGTCTAAGAGGATCTAGGTAATTCGTTTGTGGACTTGTGACCCAAAGAGAGTGTGAGGTAATACATGAGTGTGGCTGCGAGTTGCTAAATTTGTAACACTTTGTTACACAGCAATAGAAATCAAGTGTACTACCAATGAGTTGTTTTTAAAGGGCACACCTATGATAACACATATTCATGGAATAAGACTTATGAAATCAAAGTAGCACCTGTGGCTCAAAGGGGTAGGGCGCTGGCCCCATACACCGGAGGTGGTAGGTTCAAACCCAGCCCCGGCCAAAGACTGCAAAAAAAAAAAAAAAAAAGGCTTGTGAAATTAGTATTTATTAGGATGAATAAGATACTTTTAAAGGACTATGAAAATCCCTGTGCTTGGGCAGGTTTTGATCAGGCAGGATGTTGCGAGTTTTTAAAAAGACCCTGGCATTCCCAGAAGGCCAGATCACCAGACTAGATTTTTCAATGGTTAAGAACAATTGTTTGTGGATTTATAAATTCTCTCATCATTAAAAAAATACAAATAAAGAAAGTACTGCCTTAGTGGGTACCAGATTTTTGTGATGTAACTCTTACATAAGCAATCAACTTTCAAGTAAAACCTGATGCGTGTTTTAAGTGTAAAGCTTTATTCTAGCTATGTTTATGAATTAACAACATTTACTTTATAAGGAAGTTGGTGACTAAGTTTCAAAACTTTTGACATGAAATGCTATTGACCTATGAAGCCTTAACATTTTGATCATGAAATCTTCCAAATGACATTATTCAATGTAAGCGAAATAAAATAATAAAATACATGTCACAAATACAGGCTTTGAAATGTATTACCTGGGGGGATTTCCAATTTTATTTTCCATTTTTACTGGAAGATACATATTTTATGAAGTTGTAATATGCCTTTGAATTATTGCTTAAGTAATCATCCTTGAATACCTGCTCTAAATGCTTCATACATGATAAGTCTACCACCTGTCTCCTCATGTTGAAGTAATGAAAAGTAGAAATAAAATCCTAAATCCCCCCAGTTGAATGCATGAATGGTCTCTTGGCCCAGGAGACACCAGAGAAATCCTAAAATCCACTGGCTTTCATTAGGCTTGCTTTCCTAAGAGTTAAAGGGAAACCAATGTTTTGGAAAAACTCACTCCACCACTGATTCACACAATAACTGACCAGCTTCCTTCCTGATGAGAGACACCTACCACCGGCCAGTTCTAGCCTGTTTAGTAAGGCTGCAGGGGACGCCTCTGTGCCTCCATTTCACTTCTGCGTAATTTTCATGCAGTTAAGGATTGCATTCACTCCAAAGTGAACATGGGACTTACGTAACACGCATGTTTGCTTACAGGGATTATGTGGTCCTCCCTTCACGCATCTTCATGCAGGCTGCAACCCTTTATAGGAAATAGAGCCTTCCTCTCCAAATTTATGAACCTTGCAATTCCGCAGTTAACAGTAACAAGGTGATTTTAAGATCGACATGTTCTTATTTACTGGAGTCATAAAATATATTTAAAGGTGGGTAAGTTATGGTGGCTCCTACCTGTAGTCCTAGTGATACAGGACAGGTGGTGCCCCAGCCAGCTCAACTGAGCAGAGCTGGAGGACCTGCCGCCTCCGGCCCTGAGGTGTCAGTGCCACAGCTGGCAGAGGAACCAGCGGCTGGAGGGTAGGCAAGGGGGGATCCTGCCACCCCCTGCCAGAGGCTTGAGTAGCCAGAGGGGCCGGACACTGATGGGGAGACACCTGCTCTGGTATCTCCATCTTCTTCCACTGTCTGCTGAACATGGAACCCTGTTTCCTATGCCTAGGTCAATTTTGTGTGAGTTTCCTAGGCCCAGGTAAGTTTCCCCACAGGGGAAGGGACTGTGTCCATTCACTAATACATTCATTCACCTCCCCCCTGTGGAAGCTACTGTGTCCATTCATTTCCTGGCCTCAGGTACAAGGAACCCATTCCACGGAATGTAACAGCTGAGTTCTGGCTGAATGTAACTTTAGAGGACCCACTTGCGCTAAACATAGCAATTAAGTTCCGGCTAAATAACTCTGTGACTATATCTAACCCTGAGCAGAGAGCTGGGAGAGAGGCGAGAGATGGGGCCAGAGAGCTCGTCCCTGGACCATCACCAGCTCTCTGAGAGGCCCAGGGGGTGGATCCCTTGAGCTCACGAGTTGGAGACCAGCCTGAGCAAGAGCGAGACCCCATCTACACTAAAAATGAAAAACTGAGGCAAAAGAATCACTTGAGCCCAAGAGTTTGAGGTTGCTGTGAGCTGTGATGCCAAGGTACTCTACCTAGGGTGGCAGAGTGAACCTCTGTCTCAAAAAAAAAAAAAAAAGAAAGAAAGAAAGAAAAGAAAAAAAGAAAGAAAAAGAAAAGCAAAGAAAAAAAGAAAGAAAGAAAGAAAGAAAAAGAAAAGAAAAGAAAAAAGAAAGAAAGAAAAAGAAAAGATAAGAAAAAAGAAAGAAAGAAAAAGAAAAGACAAGAAAAGAAGAATGAAAGAAAGAAAAAGAAAAGAAAAGAAAAAAAGAAAGAAAGAAAAAGAAAAGAAAAGAAAAAGAAAGAAAGAAAAAGAAAAGAAAAGAAAGAAAGAAAGAAAGAAAAAGAAAAGACAAGAAAAAGAAAAGACAAGAAAAAAAGAAAGAAAGAAAGAAAGAAAAGAAAAAAGAAAGAAAGAAAGAAAAAGAAAAGAAAAGAAGTGCCTGGGGGGCGCTGAGTTAGAACCTCTCCATGGCAGGTTGCTTTACCCCCCAGCCTGTCCTCTTCCTTCTTCTGTGGAGAGCTATAGTCTAGCTGCCCCCCTGCCCCCGCCACGCTCCTTATTAGGCTGAGTATGATTTTGGACCATGTTCATTTTTGACACAGGACTTGTGCGAGCCAGTGGAATTTGAGCAAAAGAGAGCTGGTTTCATTTTTAAAAGATGCTTTACGGACGTCGTGTGTCGCTGTGTGCACCTGCTTATTTTGGCATAAGAGGAGCGTGTCCCAGGTAGGAGCTGCTCCTTCAGCCTGAATGAAAAATGGAAAAGTCTTGAGGGACAGACGCCCAGCCGGGCAGTCAGCACTGACCTGCGCTGACAAGTGGACAAACAGGCCCCTGCTGTAGTTCACAAGCGTTTAACGGTTGTTTCCAAACAAAGCTGGACACTGCAACAGGACGTGTGATTTTCTTTGAAATGAAAATGTGACCATGTAGTTCCCTGATTAGGGCTTCAAAAGTTTTTTTTTTTTTTTTTATTGTGTTTAAAGGCCAAAGCCAACTTTTCTACAAGATCCTGTACGTTTGGAATTGTACTGGTTATTTATTTATTTATTTATTCATTTTCAGCGGTTTCTAGAATTTACCAGATGTTCTCCTTATGGCAGGAATTATTTTCCTCTGTTCTTCTTCACCCACTGCCTCTGACAGCAAGAATAAAATACGCAAAGATCTTATGCCTTTGTGTCATTACATATATGATGCATATTTTATTTTGCACTTCATTTTCTCTCCAAAATAATAGGGATTGTTTGGCTTTGTACCCTATTGTATCCACAGTACCCATTACAGTGCTGATACTTAGTAGAAACCTAAATCTATGCATAATTATATATCATCTGGATATGTATAATTATATATTATTTATATAAATAATGCAAAAAATGAAATTAATTTTTGATATTATCATCTTTATCCCAAGAAACATCATATGCATATTGTCTTCAGATTTTTAGTGTGATTGTAGAGCTATGTTTTCTTAATTTTATTTTAATTTATTTTGAAAGTCTCAGATCAATGTTTTTATAGGGAAAGAGCTTTAAAATATTACTGAAATATTTATTATGTCAAAAACGTAATAGGTATATTGGGAATCATCTGCAATATTATTTTTCATGGAATAGGAATTCATTTCAAGACTAGTTGAATGGTTTTCTGTTGCCATAGTAACACCTCAGTTTTTATAGTGGTTTTCCCCATATTTTAAACATTATATTATTTCATTAAGGAAATTTAAGAATTTTGTGGCAAAAAATATTTATTGTCTGTTCCTGATGGCTAAAATACACATGATTTCCCATGCTTTCTGAATATATACTTACATTTGACTTTCAAATTATACTTATTTTACTGAAGCTCCTTTCTCTTTTGTGTATTAAGCTCCGTGCCTTCCAATTTACAGAATCAATCTCTATTCTTTCTTAAGTTTATTTTTCGCAGTGTGTCTTTAAGGTAAAAACCTTTGCTTTAATCCATCGGATTTAAATTTCAGCTATTAAGACCTGAAAAGAAATGCAGCATCGTCGCAAGTGGGTTACGAGTAGACAGAGAGGCAATTCTGGGAGGCGTAGCTGGAGTTCTGTTGCATTACTCAAAGATTAGCCACTGGCATGTTGTTTAATAAGGACAAACAAAGGTGAAACACAGTGGTCTATGTAGACCTTGATGGGAGGATGGGTCTTTCCATTCCCATCCTAAACAGAAACAGGTTTTATTTATTTTTTTTGTGTGGCTGGGTTTGAACCCGCCACCTCCAGCATATGGGGCCAGCGCCCTACCCCTTTGAGCCACAGGCATCACCCAGGTTTTATTTTTATAAATAAAATGAAAGAAAATAAAACCTTCTTATTTTTAGGTGACATAGGTAGAATGTGAACAATAAAACAACAACAAAATGTTGGGGAGGCGACATGAACAATGTAAACAGAGTTGTAGCTCTTCCACAAGACAATGCTACTTATTAGTGATGTTCAGGGTTCTTCCTTCACAAGATGGTCTGGATGAATTCAGATGAATTCAGATGAATTTGTGTAGCTGAAGTCCTGGGCGTTTGGCACTTCTGTTTTGCTTCTGACAGTTACTTTCTTTCAGAAGTGGGATTTTATGGAAACTTTGCAGAAGATAGAGAAGGATACTAGCTCCCCCAAATCTGATTTACTCACAGGTGGCCTCTTCCTGGAATTTTTTTTTTTTTTTTTTTGACAGAGTCTCACATTGTCACCCTCAGTAGAGTGCCCTGGCGTCACAGCTCACAGCAGCCTCCAGCTCTTGGGCTTGGGCGATTCTCTTGCCTCAGCCTCCCGAGTTGCCGGGACTACAGGCACCTGCCCCAAGGCTATTTTTGTTTTAGTTGCCACTGTTGTTTTAGCTGTTTGGGGCCAGTTTCAAACCCATCACCCTTGGTATCTGGGGCCGGTGCCCTACCCACGGAGCCACAGGTGCCGCCCTCTTCCTGGAATTTTTATACTTGAAAGTGCTTGTTAGATTATTTGTTACTTTGGTTTAAGTTAAATGTAAAATGCTGTCTTTCTTCTACCTATAAATGATATTCTAATTTTAATCTGGTCTTTATGTTTTTATATTCAGGTGAGTGAGATGTGGGGACTGGTTTGGAAGGAATGGGACTGAAAAATAGAGTTTGTAGAAAGGACACAAGAAAATAAAAAAATGGAACAATGGGGGAATATCAGCAAATTATTTTGTTTTCTTGGAATATTGAATACATTTTAATTTTTTGGGGGGGGGCATAGAGAAAGAAAGAAGAAAGAGAAAAATTGTCAGTTTTTAGTCTGAGCTTCCAAAGGTACAAATTGATCATCTTGCTCTACAAGTTCAGAGCTTGCAGGAAAAAAGTGCAGTGTTGTGCTGACAGAGCTCCTAAACTATGACAGGCGAGGTCCTAGTCAGTCTCTGTTTTATAAGGTGTTTGTGTTAGGGAATCTTTTGTTCGTTGCAATTAGTGCTTTGTGGATTCTAATTAATTTAATGCCCATCAATTATCAGGTATTCTTTCCAAACTAAAAAGCACATTTCAGTAAGTTGTGCCTATAAACGCCAGGTTATTCTAACCTCTTTGTGTGAACTTGAATACTGTTGATGGTGATCGGAATAGAGTATAATAGGATATTTTGTGCTCTGTGGGTAAGAGGGACAGTGCCTTTTCAATTTAATAACAAATTGAGGAGGTGAATACTAAGCTCTCATTTGGGGACTGTGAAGACTGAAGCATAAACAAGCTATTTAACTTTTCATAAGGTTGGTAAGCACAAGAACTATTGGGGGGGAGTTGAACCCTGTTTTCCTAGACTCCTCCGTCCCTTTAAAAGCAAAAAAAATTAACAAGTGTTAATGAAGAAAATGGTAAAAAAAAAAAAAAAAAAAAAAATAAAGGTTTTTAAAAAAATCAAATTTTTTTTTTTAAAACAACAAACGGGTGGTATTTTTTTTTTTATTTTTTACCATTTTCTTCATTAACACTTGTTAATTTTTTTTTCTTTTAAAGGGACGGACGAGTCTAGGAAAAAATGGTTCAACTCCCACCCAATAGTTCTTGTGCTTACCAACCTTATGAAAAGTTAAATAGCTTG
>CAUYPK010154444.1:0-34024 GCA_963574355.1 Loris lydekkerianus | reverse complement strand
CTGGAAGACACTATGGTTGCCCCCAGGAGGTGTGATTGTTAGATTAGGAAAGAACTTTTGGAGGGGGGCAGTATTTTTGACCTTGACTGTGGGGTTGATTTCATTGGTGTGTATCTTTATATTTTAATCAAAGCTCAATAAATACTACTTTAAATTTGTGTTTTAAAAAAAAAAAAAAAAAAAAAGAAGACTGGAAGACAAATGCTGTCATCCAACAACCAAAATAGAAGTTTTTCCTAGGTCAAAGGGCAGTTATCTCCTACCTACACAAAAGGTAGATCTAGAAGCCTTTTAACATGAGGGTGAAAATTCTCTCTTCTATGTGTACCTGTTGGGCTATATATATATCCAAAGAAAGTTATATATTTTCAAATTAACAATCAGATTCTGCTTTTAACGCTAATTAGGTGCATCACAGGAAAACTTGTTTAATATTGAAGAACCCAAGCCTATACAGGTATAAACTGAGAAATCTCACTACTACTCATTAGTCTAAGCTCACAGTGCTTTAGTCATCTATTTCACAACCAAGACCATGAAACCCATATCATAGTATTTGTGACAACTATGAATGCTATGACAAGTCAGTCAGCCTTGCTGCCTGCTGTGTGCTGTATATAGTCCATTACATATTCCTTACAGCTGGATTGAAAACCTGGAAATAAAATGAGGTCCCTGGAGAATCTTGGCCATGCTGGTGCTTTTACCAAGTTTGAGAATTAAAAAAAAAAAAAAAAAAAAAAAATCATTTTCAAAGACATACATCCATTTAATTAAACAGTTTTTAGGGGACTGCAATTTCCACCCCTAGGTAAAACCAATTACTTGGTAGAAGGATAAAGAAAAAGCCTTGTGAAATAATACTGAGTAGCACCAGAATAGCCATCCACTAGAGCTCGCATGCGCACAGGGCTGGGAGGATGGCTTCCTCTTGCCAGGCCCCTTAGATCATTTCAGCAATTGTTCTGTTAAAATCAGCATTAATGTTATCAAGACACAGCAAGCAGCAAAAAGCTTACGGAGTCACGTTTCACAGTGTCTCATCTCCAAATTGGGTAAAAGTGGTATATAGGGTTCCATCCAGAAAGCATTCAGTCAGCGCAAGTTAAAGTCAGTACTTACTAAGATATTTTCAAGATATTTATACTGAATTAGCCCAAGGGAGAAAAATTACTGATGTAATTACCGAGACTTGCATTTCAAGTCTTTAACAATGCCTGCCTTTTAAAGAAAACTAGGCACGGAACTAAAAGTTTTGGAAATCCGCCAATTCTCTAAAGGTTTTTCTCCCTGTGGGATAATTTTTTTTTTTTTCCAAGGGACAATATATGAGAAGAGATTATTTCTGGTGCACCTACCTAACCACTGTACAAAAGACTTCACCATAGACATTATACTCTTGATATCCCAAACATAGGAGTACATGTCATAAAGGATTGTCCTGTTGGCACAATTGGAGAGCCGAGTGAACATTCCCATCACTAGTCCACACATTTCTTCAAACTTCGCTGCTCGTGACCGCCATTCTTCAATCTAGTGAGGACCAATAAAAAGACTCAAAAAATTGCAAGTGTAACGAAATAGAATACATAGTTAAAAATTAAGCTGTTTATAAGGTAGATGCAATTTACTGTAGCCTACCATCATTTTGTGTGTCCCCAAACTGATAAATATTCCTAAAATAATCAAAATTGACTTTCCATCATTTCAAATTAGAAGGTCAAACTATGGAACTGAACATACCAGACTCAGCAGAGTTCACATCCACTTTATAGAACGTATTTTATTCTTTTTCTCTTGAGACAGTCTCACTATGTTACCCTTGGTAGAGTGCTGTGCCATCATAGCTCACAGAAACCTCCAACTCTTGGGGCTTAAGCAATTATCTTGCCTCAGCCTCCCAAGTAGCTGAGACTACAGGTGCTCACCATAATGGTCAGCAACTTTTTTTTATTGTAGTTGTCACTGTTGTTTAGCTGGCCCGGGCCGGGTTAGAACCTGCCAGCCTCAGTGCATGTGACTGGTGCTATAACTACTATGCTATGGGCGCCGAGCCAATAGAATTTTTTTTTTTTTTTTTGAGACAGAGTCTCACTTTATTGCCCTCGGCAGGGTGCCATGGCATCACAGCTCACAGCAACCTCTAACTCCTGGGCTTAGGCAATTCTTTTGCCTCAGCTTCCCAAGTAGCTGGGACTACAGGCGCCTGCCACAATGCCCAACTATTTTTTGTTACAGTTTGGCCGGGGCCAGGTTCGAACCCGCCACCCTTGGTATTTGGGGCCAGCGCCCTGCGCCCTACCCACTGAGCCACAGACGCCGCCCCAATAAATGTATTTTAAAATGTGGTCAATTTTCTGTCAGTATGCTTACTAAAGAACCTTCTCCAAATTATCAGTATGGTAACCATTCAGGCTAAAGAATCAAGATAAATTTTTTTTCTTTTTTCTTATTTTTATAAGAATCAGATAAATTAAGCACACTCACTTTTTCAGAGTCTTTTCCTTTGCAATTGACACTGACAACACTGCTATTTGCTCTAAGCCACTGGAATTCCCGTAACATCTGTGCTCCTTTGGGTCCATGCTCATAAGGAAGGTAGAATAGATCAGCAAGTAACTGCAAATCCTCCAGAGTCACTGGTTCTGCCGTGTACAATGGCTTTTCATTTGGACCTGGCACAAATTGCTCCTTGTTTGTCTGTTCATCAGTCTGCATAGGGGCAATATCATTAATGCAATCTTCCTGCATCGACATCTCTGGGGATTTTGATTCAGCTATGCTCTCTTTATCAGTGTCCATTGGTTTCAATTCCTCTGCCATTTTAGCTTCCACAATTTCACTCAATATTTGATTGTCATTCTTATGGTCCGTTTCTTCTTGTTTTTCAACTACCATGTCCATGGGTTCTTCATCAGGTTGTTTCTTTTCTTCTTCCTTGGTCAGAGCTGTAGGCTCACCACTCAAGGCTGCTCCCTGGCTCATAATGGGATCCTGGTAAACTGTTGTTACTACCGTTGTGGCATTTAAAGAGGGTGCTGCAACTAGGGGAGTCCCATCAACTACACTTGCTTTAGCTCCACTGTGTGCAACTTGCCTACCTACAAAAATAAAAGTTATAGAGATAATCAAAATTAGAGAACAAATTAGATTTAGAAAAATGCTCTGTTTTTATCACACTTGTAAATCGGAACTTCATTTTGAGACTCCAAATAATTTAAGTTCTAAAAAAAAAATGAAATTGTTCTAAACTATCAGGGAGGTAGTAGGAAAGAAGGGAAAGGCAGAAAAAGGTAATATACATCCCTAACACGTCAATCTGTTATTATATTCTCTTTTGAATATTTACATTGAAATACACTTAGGCACAGGCTGGGCACAGTAGCTCATACCTGTAATCCTAGCACTCTGGGAGGCTGAAATGGGAGGACTGCCTGAGCTCAGGAGTTAAGATCAACCCCAGAAAGAGCAGACCCCGTCTCTACTAAAAATAGAAAAGTTAGCCAGGCATGATGGCCTGCAGTCTCAGCTACTCAGGAGGTTGAACAAGAGGATCGCCTGAGCCAGAGTTCGAGGCTACTGTGAGCAATGATGCCAGAACACACTAACAAGGGAGGCAGTGAGATTCTGTCTCAAAAAACAAACAGATGGAGCTAGTGGCTCAAAGGGGTAGGGCACTAGCCCCACATACTGGAGGTGGTAGGTTCATACCCAGACCCGGCCAGAAACTGCAAAAAAAAAAAAAAAAAAAAAAAAAAAACCCTTAGGCACAAGTGGTTCAACACTTACAATCCCAGCACTTTGAGAGGCTGAGGTGGAAGGATCTCTTGAGCCTAGGAGTTCAAAACCAGCCTGGGCAATATAGTGAGACCCTGTCTCTACAAAAAAATAAAAAAATTAGCTGGGTGTAGTGGGGAGTGCTTATAGTCACAGCTGCTCAGGAGGTTGAGGTGAGAGGATTGCTTGGGCCCAGGAGTTCTAGGCTACAGTGAGCTATGATTATGACACTGCACTCCTCCACTATGTCTGAATAGAATGAGACCCCATGTGTTTAAAACAAATTTTTATATATGGCTCCGTGCCCGATGCTCAGTGGTTAGGGTGCCGGCCACATACACTTAGGCTGGTGGGTTTGAACCCAACCCAGGCCTGCTAAAATGACGACAATTGCAATAAAAAAATAGCCGGGCGTTGTGGCGAGTGCCTGTAGTCCCAGCTACTTGGGAGAATGAGACAAGAAAACTGCTTAAACTCAAGAGATTGAGGTTGCTGTGAGCTGTGACACCACAGCACTCTACCAAGGGCAACACAGTGAGACTCTGTCTCAAAAAAAAAAAAAATTTACATAAAAAAATGAAAACAGAGCTGAGCCTATGGCTCAGTGAGAAGGGTGCCAGCCCCATATATCAAGAGTGGCAGGTTAGAACCCTGCCCTGGCCAAACTGCAACAAAAAATAGCCAGGTGCTGTGGCAGGCACCTGTAGTCCCAGCTACTCGAGAGGCTGAGGCAAGAGAATCGCCTAAGCCCAAGAGCTGAAGGTTGCTGTGAGCTGTGACACCACAGCACTCTACCAAGGGCAACAAAGTGAGACTGTCTCAAAAAAAAAAAAAAAAAAAGAAAGAAAGAAAGAAAACAATTATTTCAAAAAAGATATTTTAAAAACATATTAGACTTCTATCAAGATAAAATCTATTAAAGACCAAAAAGTAAGATTCTTAAAACCTTACTCTCTAGATCCCTGTATTTCATTTAATTTCACTTTAGGCTCAGCACTCGCAGCACAGTCTTTAGGACGCCGGCCACATGCACTGGGGCTGGTGGGTTTGAACCTGGCCAGGGCCTGCTAAAACAAAAAATAGCTAGGGGTTGTGGCAGGCACCTGTAGTCACAGCTACAAAGGAGGCTGAGGCAAATGAATCGCCTGAGCCTAAGAAGTTTGAGGTTGCTGTGAGCTGTGACACCATAGCACTCTACTGAAGGTGACAAAGTGAGATTCTGTCTCAAAAAAATAAAAAAGTAAGTAACAATTTAATTTTGCTTTGGTTAAAGTGCTTAAGGTTAGGCTCATCACAGCAGCCATGTAATCCAACCCCCTTACAAAAAATGCCCAAACTCACTGCTATACTGATGAGGTACACCAAACTCCTGCAACCATTCTGTTAAAGCTAGTTTTAGAGCCGTCTGTGGACTATAGAGTATATCAGTTTCAATATCTTCATCACTGCCTTCATTTTCTAACTTTATCTGGATCGACACAGTACTGTCTTCACTGTCCGCTGCAAAAAAGGGGAATAAAGCAAAAGATTGTTTCATTACAAAAGCCTCCTAACAAGTGATACAAATAAATGCAACTAGTTGTTATAGTTGCCAGAAACAAGTAAAACTAGAATAAACAAAAATGCAAACACAAGCAAGACCCTTCACTGAATCTTTTCATTTAGAATAGTAACCTTAACACACTGCTACATGTAAAATCCCAACTGAAATAATAAGTAATTTTAGAATCATTGGAAAAGTCAGTCATAAATATCCAGAGTACCAATTATCAGGAATGCAGAGTTAAAGGTACCATGCTTTCCGTAAAGAAAACATTCTCTAGCCTTCAGGGGCTTATAACTTTATGATAAGAAAAAAAAAATAGGCTGGGCGCCTATAGCTCAAGTGGTTAAGATGCCAGTCACATACACCAGAACTGGCAGGTTTGAATCCAGCCCCGCCCTGCCAAACAACAGCTGTAACAAAAAAAATAGCCAGGCATTGTGGTGGGCACCCGTAGTCCCAGCTACTTGGGAGGCCGAGGCAAGAGAATCGCTTAAGCCCAAAGTTTGAGGTTGCTGTGAGCTGTGACGCTACAGCACTCTACCCAGGGCAACAGCTTGAGACTCTGTCTCAAAAAAAAAAAAAAAAAAGAAAGAAAAAAGAAAAGAAAAGAAAATCAACAGATAACCCACATATGAGCACCCATGAGGCAATGAAGCTCTAAACTAGTAGTGGTAGAGAAAATTTAGCCTGAATTTCAGCTTGGTATTCAAAATCCCTCCATTCTTAGCTTTTCTTATTTCCTTGTACACAGACAGACCTGTCTGGCCAGTGTCTGCCGCTTTGTAATGAGTACCATGCTCTGCCTTAAAATATGCAGGAGCCAAGTACCATGTACACAGAAGGAATTGAGATTACATTCCTGTTTTTTTTGCTTTTTATTGGGGAGTGGGTGATGACAATGACTGAACCATAAAGGGAGACATTAACTCAATACACAATTGCAAACAGGGGTACAAAACAGAGAAACAGAACACAACTACACTCCACCAAATTTCACAATGTGATATTTCAGTAGACCAGTATGGGCCAAAATTCTGATAACTTCAAAATTTCAATGTCCAGGATTTTCATCTCCAGCCCATGAACTTTTAGCGCCCAGCAAACTCTACTCATGCTTTTCCAGCTTAAATATCCATGAAACCATCTCTTAACACTTGCTCAGCAGAAATTGTCTCTCCTCTGTGTTCACTTCACACAACACTTTGTAGACAACTATTACAATACTTACCACAATTGCCTATAAGTTTTACAACATTAGACTGTTTTTCAAATGTACAAACTACTTTCTTCTTTGCATTCTCAGTGCCCATGAAGATGCACAGGCCATATAACAGGTTACTTAAATGTAAACAAATCAATAATTAGCAAGCATTCTCTTAACTTAGAATTAAGGATTTTTCAGGAATAAAAATTAGTAAGCCAATATCTAAAATAAAAATATTTTCAGGCCAGGTGAGGTGGCTCATGACTGTAATCTCAGCACTTGGAAGGCCGAGGCAGGTAAGACTGCCTGAGCTCACAAGTTCAAGACCAGCCTGAGCCAGAATGAGACTCTTTCTACAAAATAGCCGGGCATTGTGGTGGGTGCCTGTAGTCCCAGCTACTTGGGAGGCTGAGCCAAGAGGATCACTTGAACCCAAGAGTTTGAGGTTGCTGTGAGCTATGACGCTACAGTACTCTACCAAGGGTGACAAAGTGAGACTGTCTCAACAACAACAAAAAGAACAGCATTCTGGGAGGCTAAAGCAGGTGGACTGCCTTGAGCTACTTGGGAGGCTGAGGCAAGAGAATTGCTTAAGCCCAAGAGCTGGAGGTTACTGTGAGCTATGATGCTACAGCACTTCACTGAGGGCCAACAAGTGAAACTCTGTCTCAATAAAAAAATAAATAGGTTCCATTGCTGGGGAAGAACTTCTAATACAGACATCAGCACTACTGATAAGTGTCTAGTCTTTCCCACTTGAGGGTACTACTATGAATTCAGCTTATTTCCATTGTGCCTTTTTAACGTTTGATGCTTTATCTGGATACACAGGTAAATGGACATTCGGTCTACACAACACATGCAAATCGGTCATCTATTTCTGTGGGAATCTATTGAAATGTCACTTCCCTTTTCTTCGCTGCAACACCATCATGTTGCCTTTTTCTGCTTGGATTTTTGTCAGTTGGATGTTATCTCTTCTAAATAACATCAATAAAAATGCTGAAGATTTAAAAAAATAAATAGAACTGTCTGAAAACAGACAATAAATCAGAAGGATTCTAGAGATAATGGGAACACTAAAAGATTATTTGGTCTGGTATTGAGACTCAAAGACTGAATCCCATTACAAAAACAGAGGACTAAGGCCAAGAGCTCAAGTGACTTGTCCCAGGCCACTCCATCCTTCTTCTACCGTATACATACCTCATTAACAGAAGTGAACAATATACCTTAATAAAACCACTTAAATTGTGATGACAAAGGAATATACACTTGCCCCTGGCTCTAGTTAACCCCAGCTCTCCTCCTAAGGTCAAGGACCAAGTAAGTACAGGCTACTTACTCATCACTACATCTTTTCTCACTCCATTCATGTTTGATTTGTACCAGGTGGCAAGAGTGTGGATAGCAACATAGTTGGCTTCAAATTCACAATTTGGATTAGTGAGTACTCCTTTTAATCGTGGGATGAGTTCTGTGGATCTTCCTTTGTACGGGCCCAGAAATAGTCTCTTCTGATCATAATCATTAGCATGAATGTTATCCCAGATTACTGGAGCTCTCTTAATAATCTTAGAAACCTCTTCAATGGACTCTACTGGAATTTCTTTAGAAACAACTTTGGGACCTAGAAATAATGACCACAGTTTATTAAAATTGCATGCCCATATTAATTAAAATTAAAAAAAAAAAAACCCTCACACATGGTTTTTAAAATATACTGCACATATACTTTACTGTGTTTTCCTTGCATGCACAATATTTAACAATTTTTCTTTTTAAACATACGTGTTTTTACTCAGTTTTATTTTTTCATTTTATAAAACTGTCTCCTAAGTCTGGGATCAATACCTTTAGCCCAATTCCCTAGTTGTTTTTTGTTTTTTTTTTAAACAATACAATAGCCTAGTATTTTTTTACATCTATTATGCCATGAATTCATAGGGAATAGGTTCCAGCTGTGCAGGGTCCTTTCCGTTGGCTGTCACAAAGTACACTACGCCTATTATGCCATGAATTCACAAAGAATAGGTTTTAGCACCTATGTCCTGTTTCACTGGTTCTTACAGTGCTACACAGGAGCTGAGGCTCCTTTCTCACCAAGTTGCTTTTCTGTGTGGAGAAGGATGGCACTTCAGTTGAACTCTGTTATCTTTCCCTTTGGCTTCCTTCTTTTTCTGATCATTTTCCTTCACGGGTTTCAGGAAGCTATTTCAGCTCTTAAAGAGTGCTTAGTACTCTCAAAACTAACATAAATCTTGCCCTTGTTTGTTTACAACAATGCCAATAGCATGCTGGGTAATACTGTAGCCTCTTCCAATTGTGCCATGGTGACATTTGTGTGTCATGTCTTTTGAGACAGTACCCATTTCCTTGATGTCTACAATATCACCTTTCTTGTAGACCCGCATGTATGTGGCCAAAGGAACAACTGCATATTTTCTAAAAGGCCTAGAGAATATATATTGGGGTACCTTTCCTCCCTGCCATTGTATTCTGGTGAATTTTGGTGAATTACTGGAAGATGGTGTCTCCTACCAAAAGGCTACAGTTCTTTATTATTTATTCAGTAACTGATAGCTAAGATTCATGGCAAAATCTCCAAAGATGTTTTTTACAGTAAGGGAAGAATGTATGCTATGTAAAAGAAAGTATTTCAACAAATTTTCTGGTTAAGGATCAGTTTTTTAAAGTATTCAATTAGCAAGAACAACTGATTTCTCTAAGTCCTACTTAGTAATTCAAGTTTTACTGTATAAATCTTAAAGACTTACCTGTCCAAAGCACCTCAATTCCAGGTAGAAGCTTTTCACCCACAGTCCTTAAATAAGGAGACTGAGACACATTTGGATAACAGAAAGTGCCACAATATTCTAAACGTAGGGGGGAAAAGTTAAGAGTCAGGAGTGAGATAGTCACAGTTATTTAAATAGGGAAAAAATGTCTACCAATTCTAAATTTTTTTTATCCAAATAATAATAAAATGCCTCCTAAAAGGAAGTAAACTCATCAAGTCAGTAGCTCATTTAATAATCAATACACAAAATATAATATTCTTCCCTTTTTTTTTTTTTTTTGCCGTTTCTGGCTGGGGCTGGGTTTGAACTCACCATCTCCGGCATATGGGGCTGGCGCCCTACTCCTTTGAGCCACAGGCGCCACCCAATATTCTTCCTTTAACAGTAGTATAAATCATTTACTAAGTATGTTAGAATTTTAGCACATTTTCTACATATAGTTAATTGCAAACTGCCTACATCTCTCAGTTACAGAGCCCAAACAGAATGAATTGTAATGGCATAATAGAACTGATAAAAGATTACACTAATGGCTCAATTACAACTTAAATTTTAACATGTGGATGTACTGTAGATTCGGTCTGGTAGTATTTTGTAGAGCATTTTTCCTTTTTAATTAGGAATATTATTGACCTGTGGTTTTTTTATTTTTGCTATGTCCTTGTCTAGCTTTGTTATCAGGGTAATGCTGATCTGATAGAATGAGTTACAGAAAATTCGCTGCTTTTTAATCATTGGGAATAGTTTGAGAAAAACTGGTGCTTCTTTGGAAGTTTGGTAGAATTTGGCAGTGAAGCCATCTGGTCCTGTAATTTTCTTTGTTAGACTTTTTATTGCTGATTCAATCTCACTACTCTTTATCGGTATGTTAATGAGGTTAACGTACCTATCTCCTATTAGGTTCCTATTTCTTCCTTATTCAATTTATTAAGTCATATGAAATTTTTCTAGGCTTTCTATTTTGTTAATGTATAATTATAAATAATCCCTGGTAATCTTTTATCTGTGGAAGCAGTTGTAATGTCTCCTTTTTCTTTTTCTTTCTTTTTTTTGAGACAGAGTCTCACTAGTCACCCTCGGTAGAATGCTATGGCGTCACAGCTGACAGCAACCTCAAACTCTAGGGCTTAAGCAATTCTCTTGCCTCAGACTCTCAAATAAGCTGGGACTAAAGACACCCGCCACAACACCTGCTTTTTTTTGTTGTTGTCATTGTTGTTTTAGCAGGCCCAGGCCACGTTCAAACCCACGAGCCCCAAGTACATGTGCCAGTGCCCTAACCACTGAGCTAGAGCGCCAAGCCAATGTCTCCTTTTTCATTTCTGATTTTATATGGGTCTTCTGTCTTTTTTCTTATTTAGTCTAGTAAATTATATTTTGATTTGTTTATCTTTTTTAAAAAATCAACATTTTATTTCATTAATCCTTTTGTTTTAATTCCTATTTCATTTACTTTTGCTCTGCTTTTATTTCCTTCCTTCTACTAAGTTTTATTTATTCTTGCTTTTCTAGTTTCTTGAGACGGTCTCATTATGTCACCCTTGGTAGAGCGTCGTGGCTTCACAGCTCACAGCAACCTCAAACTCTTAGGCTTAAGTGATTCTCTTGCCTCAGCCATCCATGTAGCTGGGACTACAGGTGCTCGCCATAACACCCAGCTATTTTTTTTTCTTTGTAGTTGTTGTTCGTAAGCAGGCCCAGGCCAGGTTCGAACCCACCAGCTCCAGTGTATGTGGCCGGCACCCTAACCACTGACCCACCAGCACTGAGCGCATTAGACTGTTAATTTAAAATCCTTCTACTTTTTGGATGTAAATGTTTACTGCTTAAATGTTTACTGCTACAGACTTCCACCTTAGCACTGCTTTTTCTGTATCCCATAGGTCTGAATGTGTTGTATTTTAAGATTTTTTTTTTTTTTTACTCAAGAGTCTTTGTTGCCCTTGGTAGAGTGCCATGTGTCACAGCTCACCACAACCTCAAACTCTTGGGCTTAAGCAATTCTCTTGCTTGGGAAGAGAGCCTCCCAAGTATCTGAGACTACAAGTGCCTGCCACAATGCTCTATATGTGTATATATATATATATATTTTTTTTTTTTTGGTAGTTGTCATTGTTGTTTAGCAGGCCCGTGCTGGGTTCAAACCTACCAGCTCCAGTGTATGTAGCTGGCACCCTAACCACTGAGACACAGTGCTGAGCCTATTTTAAGATTCTTTTTTTTTTTTTTTTTTATGAGACAGAGTCTCACTTTGTCGCCCTCTGTAGAGTGCCATTACGTCACAGCTCATAGCAACCTCTAGCTTTTGGGCTAAAGTGATTCTCTTGCCTCAGCCTCCCAAGTAGCTGGGACTACAGCCACCCACCACAACACCCGGCTATTTTTTTGTTGCAGTTTGGCTGGGGCCAGGTTTAAACCCGCCACCCTTGGTATATGGGGCTGGCTCCCTACTCATTGAGCATAGTGTCACCCCTATTTCAAGATTCTTAAAGGCGAGCAACGCCTGTGGCTCAAAGAAGTGGGGTGCTGGCACCATATGCCTGCCGGAGGTGGCAGGTTCAAACCCAGCCCCAGCCAAAAACTGCAAAAAAAAAAGATTCTTAAAGGTTTTCTTCTCCCTATTCTCTTTCTTAACCTCAAAGTCATTCAGAAGCAGGGTGTTTCATTTCTATGGTATTTATATACTTTACAAAGTTCTCGGGCAGAACCTGTGGTTCAGTGAATAGAGTACCAGCCCCACATACCAAGGTTTCGAACCCAGCCCCAGCCAAAAAAAATAGCCAGGGGCAGCAGCTGTGCCTCAGGGAGTAGGGTGCCAGCCCCATATACCGAGGGTGGCAGATTCAAACTCAGCCCTGGCCAAACCGCAACAAAAAAATAGCCTGGCATTGTGGCAGGCACCTGTAGTCCTAGGTACTTGGGAGGCTAAGGCAAGAGAATCGCCTAACCCCAAGAGCTGAAGATTGCTATGAGCTATGATGCCACAGCATTCTACCGAGGGCAACAAAGTAAGACTCTTTCTCAAAAAACAAAAACCCCAATGTTCTCATTGCTATTGATTTCTAGTTTTATCCCATTGTAGTAAGATACTCAATATAATTTTGATCTTTTTCGGCTCAGTGGCTAGGGCACCAGCCACATAAATGGGAGTCCACCCCAGGCCTGCCAAACAACAATAGCAACTACAACCAAAATAAATAAATAAATAAATGAATAAATAAATAAATAAATACAATAAAATAAAATAGCCGGGCATTGTGGCAGATGCCTATAGTGCCAACTACTTAGGAGGCTGAGGAAAAGAATCACTTACGCCCAAGAGTGTGATGTTGCTGTGAGCTGTGACGCCATAGCACTCTACCGAGGGTGACATAATGACTCTTTCTCCAAATAATAATTTTGATCTTTTTATTTGCTGACATTTACTTTGTGTCCTAACAGATGGTCTATACTTGTATAAATGAGAGAAATGTGTGTTCTGTAGCTGTTGAATGAAATGGTCTATAAATGTCTTTTAGGTTCACATAGCCTAATATGCAGTTTGTTTATTTATTTATTTATTTATTTATTTATTTATTTATTTATTGCAGTTTTTGGCAGGGGCTGGGTTTAATCCTATGGTTTGGTCTTTTTATGTTCAGTTTTTGTTTTTTGTTTTTTGTTTTTTTGCCAGGGCTGGGTTTGAACCCACCACCTCTGGCATATGGGGCCGGTACCCTACTCCTTTGAGCCACAGGTGCCGCCCACTAATATGCAGTTTAAATTCAATATTTCTGTCTACATAATACCTGATGCTGGGTAGGGCATGAAGTCCTTAACTATCGTTATTTTGGAGTCTATCTCTCCCCTTAGATCTAAATAATATTTGCTTTATGAAAGAAAGAAAAAGAAACAAACAAAAATCTGGATGAAGGAAAAAAATTTTAAATTGGGATAAGTTAATTCCCAGTATAATCTTATGAAATGTTATCTGAGTACTCATATAGTATCAGGGCATTTTAATATGGTTCTTGCCTCACAATACTCGAGTCAGGCATACAAACGATGTTAAATAATTCATTCTAAAATTTCTTAGAGCTAACTTATTTGTTTCTTCCTGCACAAGAAATCAAGTCTGGAGAAAACTTGTAAGCAGAATTTTGAGAAACAACTGAAAGAGAATAAAATATTTTTAATGGAAAGAATCAGAGAGGGAAAGAGAAAAATTATTAATTTTTTATGCTGACTACTGAAGGTTAAGAGCCCAGATGGGAGTGGGATGAAAACAAGGATATGCATGGGCAGAAAAAGGGGACAAGCAGGAAGAAATGAGAAGTGACTCACTTAAAGGTAATGTAAATTGCTTTTTTTCCAGTATTTACTTCAATATTATCCGTCCTTTATTCTTCATAATGTAATGTTCAAAATGTTCTAGTACAAAAAAATACATAAAATCTTCTGCCTCATCAGTTATCATTTAATTAGCTCCTAAAATATTTCCACTTTTAAGATCCTGAGAAATATTTTCTAGAAAAAGGATTCCTACTTTTACACACCAGGGTCAGGGTGGGAGGGTGAGATGTCCTAATAGGGCTCAGAGCTCATACACAGGCCTTTGGAAGTTAAATTACATATTTCAAGAAATCAAGTTAAATATAAAGCCATTATATACAATACCTGTGGGACAGAAGAGGAAAGTTTCTGGCTCTCCTAGGTACTGATAAATTTCATTTGTGATGGAGACCTGGGCATGAGCAAAAGAACTGAATACCTCTTTGTCTGCTGCACACATATTATGGTCAATGTCATCAAAAAGCAAAGCAAATGACCTGCACCCAAACTGAGAAACCTAGAAAAAGAGAGAAAAAAAAAAAACAACAACAGATGCTTACTAGCTCAACTTAGAGTAAAAATTCCAAATATTAAGGTATATATTTAATAGTTATACTTAAAAGTCAAATATTTCCCTTAGTAGAATGTTCAAAGCCAGATGTATTGTTTTTATACATTCAATGAAAGAAAGTTTAAAGTTAAACAACTAAATAAAATTTTAGGACCCCATTTTTCTTTTCTTTGAGACTGAGTCTTACTATGTTGAGTCTCAGTAGAGTGCTGTGGCTTCACAGCTCACAGCAACCTCCAACTCCTGGGCTGAAGCCATTCTCTTGCCTCAGCCTCCCAAGTAGCTGGGGATTACAGGCGTTAACCACCAAGGCCCAGTTATTTTTTTGTTGTTGTAGTTGTCACTGTTGTTTGGCAGGCCCAGGCTCGGTTCAAACCCTCCAGCCTTGGTGTATGTGAAGGGCACCCTCGCTGCTGAGCTAGAGGCATGGAGTCAGGACCCCATTTTCCATTTTGGGTTTCACTGCAACACAGATTGACTATTTCATAGCCACAACAGTTGGAAACAAAATTATTTCAGATTTCAGGTTTTTTCCCAGATTTTAAAATATTTGCATTATATACAGCATCCCTAATCTGATAACTCAAAAATCCAAAATGTTCCAAATAAGCATTTCCTTTGAGCATCACACTGGCACTCAAAAAGTTTCATATTTTGGAACATTTTAGATTTCAAGTCTTCAAGTTAGAGATACTCAACCTGTATGACAAACTGCCAACAAAACCTCTGCAGTTGGGCAGCACCTGTGGCTCAAAGAGTAGAGCGCCAGCCCCATATGCCAAAGGTGGCAGGTTCAAACCCGGCTCTGGCCCAAAACTGCAAACAAAAAACAAAGAAACAAAAAAACCTCTGCAGTGTGGCCTAGACTCCTACCCTCCTTGGATGGTGACTGTGGAAGATCCAAGCGTGAAAAAGAAAACAAAACAGAATAGAACACGAAACAATAAACTCAAGACATGCTCTAGTCCTCAAAGGCACATTGATCCTAATTGATCACTTTGCAGATAAACCTAACTAGGCATGAATCAGAATGAACATATTAGCAGAATTTGTCAAATAGGGAAATAACCTCATGCATAAAAATTTTAACTACTTTAGATTTTTTACCAGCATAAATCTTTGCCTAAAGAAATACGTATATAGAAACATCAGCAAACTTAAATAATGAGCAAATGGGAGCCCTACACTTTACTAAAACGTTCAACTTTAATGTTAAGTAGACTTTAGATTCAAATCAGGTTCACCAACAACTTACTTGTCTATTTGGTCTTTCTTCACATCTTAGAAAACCATTTCCAGACTGAAACTGATGGAACCAATGTCTAATAATTAAAACTCGGTTTCTATAACCTCAGTCACATATTTATTCAAGCACCCAATGGCATATATATTAATAGTTTCTCAATATATGGTTCTGGATGACCTATCTCAGAATCACCTAGAGTCCTAGTCCCTACCTGATGTCAGCACAGCAATCTGGGAATGAAGCTCAGCAGTCAATTTTTAAGCATCATTTCTTAGCATTTTTTTAGGCAGTTTTTTTCTTTTTTTTTGAGACAGTCTCAGTACGTCACCCTTGGTAGAGAGCCATGAGTCATAGCTCACAGCAACCTCAAACTCTTGGGCTTGAGTGATTCTCTTGCCTCAACGTCCCAAGTAGCTGGGACTACAGGTGCCTGCCACAATGCCAGGCTATTTTTTTGTTGTTGCAGTTATCATTGTTGTTTAGGAGGCCCAGGCTGGGTTCAAACCCACAACCCTCAGAGTATGTGGCCAGTGCCCTACTCACTGAGCTATAGGCACAGAGCCAAGATCTCTTGAGTCCAGGAGTTTTAGACCAGCCTGGGCAACATAGTGAGATCCCATTAAAAAAAAAAAAAAGGACAAAAAAAGCAACTCAGAAAACTTTTAGTTTCAAGTATTGAGTCAGGAAAAAGGATAAGAAAGTTAAGAAATTACCTGGTCCAGCTTGCGTTTCAATGTAGATACTTCCTTGGGGTTAGAAAAGGTGATATCCAATCCAGGTGAGATAGCATAGATGAACTCAATCTCATATTCTCGCGCAGCAGAGATGAGAGTCATAAGTTGCTCTAAAGAACAGAGTCCATGTTTTTAGAAAGCACCACAGAAAACTAAAAGATCCTTCACTTTACTACTGAAGAGGTCATTTCTTCCAACTTACAAGAGAAGATTAAGTTCCTTAAATTTTATAAAACCGTCATGTCCAATGTATCAATAAGCCATAAAAAACGGCATAAGCGTGAAGTGATTTAATGTCACGGTAAAAAAACAAATATTTTTCACACATTTGATTTATGTGAATCAACAGAAAATAAGAGGTCCTTCTTTTTTCACTTCCAAATAGTTTCTTAACCTTCTGAGGAATCAAGCTAAAATCAATAAAGGACTCTCCTTCCCACATAATCAAGCAGTTAGAGAAAAAGAAAAATAAAAAAGGCCAGGCATGGTGGCTCATGCCTGTAATCCCAGCTCTTGGGAAGCTAAGGTGGATAGATTGCCTGAGTTCACAGGTTCAAGACCAGCCTGAGCCAGAGCAAGACTCCATCTCAAAAAATAGTTGTATGTTGTGGCAGGTGCCTATAGTCCCAGCCACTTGGGAGGCAAAAGAAATCACTTGAATCCAAGAGTTTGAGGTTGCTGTGAGCTATGATGCCACTGCACTCTACCAAGGGTGAACAAGTGAGACTGTCTCAAAAAAAAGAAAAAAGAAAAATATTAAAAATAATAAAGTATTCACCTCCTCTCATTGCTGCCTCTCAAAAACACTCAATTGTGTCAGTTCTTAATGAACTAAAGTCATTTCTGTTTCTTCTAGTATTTGAAAGGGATAAACTCTATTGCTTCTATTTTTTTTGCCGGAGCTGGGCTTGAACCCACTACTCCAGCATATGGGACCAGTGCCCTACCCTTTTGAGCCACAGGCGCCGCCCCTACTGCTTCTTTTTTTAAACCGATACTCTTAACTAAATAAATGAACACATAAGACATTATACTTTAAAGAGAGAAAAATGCCTTCTTAGGAACCAGCATTAAGTGTTGGGGTTTTGTTGTTGTTGTTGTTTTAGAGACAGTCTCACTTTGTCTCCCTCAGTAGAGTGCTGTCACATCACAGCTCACAGCAACCTCCAGCTCTTGATCTTAGGCGAGTCTCCTGCCTCAGCCTCCCAAGTAGCCAGGAGTATAGGCGTCTGCCACAACAGCCGGCCATTTTTTTGTTGCAGTTTAGCCGGGGCCAGGTTCAAACCTGCCACCCTCGGTATATGGGGCTGAAGCACTACTCACTTAACTAAATAAATGCACACATAACGACATTATACTTTGAAGAGAGAAAAAAATGCCTTCTTAGGAACCAGCGTTAAGTGGTGGGTTTTTTTTGTTTTAATACGCCAGCCTTGATGTATATGGGGTCAGCGCCCTACTCCTTTGAGCCACAGGCACCGCCTTAAGTGGTGGTTTTAACAATCCTATACCTTCATCTTTTTCATCTTCAAGAAAAACATTCATCACAGACTTTAAGCTTTTAAAATATATTACATAATTGTCCTAATTTAAATACTCTTAACATATCACAGGACATATCTTTGAAAAAACTTTTAATGGTGGGTGGCACTTGTGGCTCAAAGAAGTAGGCATTGGCCCCATATACCAGAGGTGGCAGGTTCAAACCCAGCCCTGCCCCCCCCCCAAAAAAAAATCTTTTAATGGGGCGGCTCACTGAGTAGGGCACCAGCCCCATATACCAAGGGAGACGGGTTTAAACCCAGCCCTGGCCAAACTGCAACAAAAAATAGCTGGGTGTTGTGGCAGGTGCCTATAACCCCAGCTACTTGGGAGGCTAAGGCAAGACAATTGCCTAAGCCCAAAAGCTGGAGGTTGCTGTGAGCTGTGATGCTATGATACTCTACCGAGGGCGACAAAGTGAGATTGTATCTCTTAAAAAATAAATAAATAAATAAATAAGTAATAAAGAAAAGAAAAACTTTTAGTGGCATGTCAAGATAAGCATTTGGCTCTATTTTGATTCTTGATCACATTAAATTTCATTACCAACACCACCAGAAAATAATTAAGTTGAAGGCACACTTAAAATTACCTCCAGTAGTAAACAACACTAGATGGAGATGTGATAACTTTTAAATGCTTCTTTATAATTTAAGGAAACTTTCTGCCTTCAGGGCATTGGCTAGGCTCTATAACCAAATGATCTTGTTAGCTACGTGTGTAGACTATTTAATTCTAAGAATAAAGATGTTTTCCAACTTATTCAAATCCTGAAAGAAAATCTTAACTGTCTAATTTACAAGGAGATTCTGTGATATTCTACTAACTTATCAATTTTATGTAACTAACTCAACGTAAGAGTATGTATCATAAGGATAGTCTGTTATGGCTTTCCATTTCAATAGATGAGCATAAGGTCTTCATTTTAAAAAAATATAAAGACCAGTTAGAGTGCACAAGGCTAAGCCATACTAAAGCCTAAAGCAAAAGGCAAAATCAGTCAATACTGATCTTTACTTCAAATTTTGGTATTTTGTTCATCATGGATATTTTTCATTAATTTTAGATCAAAAATTTGTATACATTTGTATTTATCTTGATTATTGACTTTTTTGGGAGTCACTTAAAATTTGCAATCAAGGTGGGTAGGTGCTTCACTGCCTCACTTGCCTTGCTCTATGCCTAACCGTCTATATTTAATGGCCTACTGTTTATAGATCACTGGCAGAAGAAAGCAATACAATCTATGACCACAGAACAGGTGCAATGAGACTGGCACGCCCATGAATCACACGTATGGTCATGACCTTGTTAGTGCTACTCTTTTAATCTTAGTTAACCCACACAGATTGAATAGTTACCAGATAGAATGACAATACCTAGTAAAAATGAAATAATAAAATTCATGTACTACTATATTTAAAATATCGTAGTACATTAAAATATAGTAGTAGTATATTTAAAATATAGCTGTTTATATATATATTTATATATATAAAATATAGCTGTTTAAAATACAGCTATATAGTAGTATATAGTAGTAGTATATTTAAAATATAGCTGTTTTCTTCACATATTCTGAGTTTATAAAGAGAAAAAGATTACCAGCTTCCTCCACTGAATACATCTCTCGCCAAAACATCCTATGTTTGTAGTCATCCTTTGGGGCATACAAGTATGTATTTAATTCCCATTTCTGGAGCCTTAAGGGGAAAGAAAATTACACATATATAAACAGATAACATTTATAGATTGCAGATCTTCATTTTTTTCCTCTTCATGGAGCACCTCCATTTTATACAAAGCCAATAATATTTTGGAATAGTGCATTTTAACCTTTTTGTAATTTTTAAAAATGAAATATTACATACATTAACAAATTAAACAATCTTGGCTTGGCGCCTGTAGCACAGTGGTTTCAGCGCTAGCCACATACACCAAGGCTGGTGGATTGGAACCCAGCCCGGGTCAGGTAGAACAACAGTAACAACTGCAACAAAAAATAGCTGGGCATTGTGGCAGGCACCTGTACTCCCAGCTACTAGGGAGGATGAGGCAAGAGAATTGCTTAAGCCCAAGAGTTTGAGGTTGCTATGAGCTGTGACACCACAGCACTATACCGAGGACAACAGAGTGAGACTCTACCTCAAAAACAAAGAAACAAACAAACAAAACAAAACAAACAAACAAACAAAAAAACAAATTAAACAATCTTAAAGGAAAAGATGACAGCTCTGGGTAAGGCAAACAAAGCCCAAAGCTTATTCAACTTCCCAGATAAAGTTTGAAAACCACTGTCCTAAAAGCAAAGTAGTAGTAAAATACCAAAGTAAAATAACTTTCTGGAATTGAGAAATCCACAAACTTTACTTAGGCTATTCCGTTTGTATTTCTTCAAACAAAAGGGAAATGTTAAATGTTCAAAGTTCTCTTTCCTTCAAATAATAAAAATTTACCTTCTAAAGAGTTCTTTTCTCTGTTCCATAACCCAAGGTCTTCCATAAAATCCTAGATTCAAAGTTAAGAATGAAATTATTTTCAGTTTTTATTAAAATCTGACAAGTTTTATTGAAAGAAGGTTACAAAATATATAAAACAATCCCATTGTGTACAACTGTGAACAATACACCAAAATCTGAAAGATATTTAGTAAAACATAAAGGTATCTTCATCTCTGGGCAGTGAATTTCATTCCCTTTTTGCTTAAGTAAATTTTCTTATTCTTCTATCATGATACTTGCTACTTAATGTGAAAGTTGTTTAAAAATAGTTTATCATCTCTGTCTACTGTCAATAAAGACTAAGTAAAGCCAGGTGCAGGGGCTCACATTTGTAATCCCAGCACTTCGGAAGGCCATGGCAGGAACATTGCTTAAGACTGAGAATTAGAGACCAGCCTGAGCAACAAAGCCAGACCTCATCTCTACAAAAAAATTTTTAAGGCTCAGCACTTGTAGCTCAGTGGCTAGGGCACCAGTCACATACACAGTAGCTGGTGGGTTCGAACCCAGCCAGGGCCTGCCAAACAATGACAACTACAACCAAAAAAATAGCCGAGTGTTGTGGTGGGCGCTTGTAGTCCCAGCTACTTGGGAGGCTAAGGCAAGAGAATTGCTTAAGGCTTAAGCCCAAGAATTTGAGGTTGCTGTTAACTGTGACCCCACACCAAGGGTGACATAGTAAGACTCTGTCTCAAAAAAAGAATTAAAAAAAAAAAAAAAAAAAAAAATTTTTTTTAAAGGCCAGGTGCAGGCTCAAGTGGCTAAGGCACCAGCTACATACACCTGAGCTGGTGGGTTCGAACCCAGCCTGGGCCCGCCAAACAACAATGATGGCTGCAACCAAAAATAGCCGGGCATTGTGGCGGGCACCTGTAGTCCCAGCTACTTGGGAGGCAGAGGCAGAAGAATTGCTTGAGCCCAGGAGATGGAGGTTGCTGTGAGCTATGACGCCACAGTACTCTACCCAGGGCGACAGCTTGAGGCTCTGTCTCACAAAAAAAAAAAAAAAAAAAAAAAATGGCCAGGTGCAGAGGGTCATGCCTTTAATCTGGAAGCCCAAGGTGAGTGGATTGCCTGAGCTCAAGAGTTTGAGACCAGCCTGAGCTAGAGCTGGACCCCGTCTCTACTAAAAATAGAATAAACTAGACAGGCGTTGTGGTGGGCACCTATAGTCCCAACTACTTGGGAGGCTGAGGCATGAGGATTGCTTGAGCCCAAGAGTTTGAGGTTGCTGTAAGCTATGAGGCCATAGCACTCTACCCAGGGCAAAAGAGACTGTCAAAAAACAAAATTGGTGCTTGTGTGTAGGGGCCTGGGCCTGCAGTCCTAACTACAATGAAGTATGTAGCAGGAGGATCATTTTAGCCCAAGAATTTGAGGTTGCAGTGAACTATGATGATGCCACTGTACTCTACAGCCCAGGCAACAGAGTGAGACCTTGTTCCCTCCCCAACCCCCAAAAAACAGTACCTCATGGGGAAGAAGAAGCAAAGTAATCCATACTGCCAATAATTACTACCTAGGAGGAGGGGTGAAACTATTTTAGAGGAGTGAGGGGAGATTAACTGGCCCAGAGAGCAAATTCTCAAGGAATCTTAATTACAGAGCAAGTTTGAACAAATGAAAATTTAAAAATGCGACTCACTTGCTCCAAAGTGGGGGGGCAAACACTAGCTCTCCACATTGCAAAAAATAAACTTACAAACTGATGACCTAAATTGTTGAATAAGAACCAAACTGGTATTTGAAGCTCCCTAGTGTGCTAATCATAGCTCAAACCATACATACCTTACATCTTGCCTAATCTTTACTTTCCACTGTTTCACTCTAATCATGTTCAAAACGTAAGGACAATCTCTCAGGAGTACCAAAAAGATGGTTAATAAAAGCATTCTAAACATCAAATGCTCTAAACACACACAGCCTTCATAAGACTACTAGTTTGGATATTTCTGAAATGCATTTTAGCTCCAACCTCTAGGCAAAACAAAAAGGACAATGACAGACCAAAGAAAAATACACTATATACCAATGTATGAAACTGCAGCACTTTAATCTTGATAGCCAATGATATAAAAATTTCTAAATTAAAGCCAGGCGAAATGGCTCACACCTGGCCCTACTAGCACTCTGGGAGGTTGAGGCGGGTAGAATTCCTGAGCTTAGGAGTTTGAGACCAGCAAGAACAAGACAAGGTCTAAGAATAGCTAGGCGACGTGGCAGGCACCTGTAGTCCCAGCTACTAGGAAGGCTGCAGCAAGAGGATTGTCTGAGCCCAAGAGTCTGAGATTGCTATTGAGCTACAATGCCACAGCACTCTACCCATGGCAAAAATTGAGACTCTGTCTCAAAAAAAAAAAAAACCTTAATTGACAGAATGTATATTAAGTCTTTAGCTTTCCAACAGCATTTAGAGTTACCATTTTTTCACTATGTCGACATAGGTGGAGTGCTATGGCATTCACAGCTCACAGCAACCTCTAGCCTCAGCCTCCCAAGTAGCTGGAACTATAGGCCCCCGCCACAATGCCCAGCTATTTTTTGTTGCAATTGTCATTGTTGTTTTAGCTGGCCTGGGCAGGGTTCAAACCTGCCTACCTTGGTGTATGTGGCCGGCACCCTACCCACTGAGCTACAGGCACAGCCTGTAGTTGTCATTACTGTTTAGCAGGCCCAGGCCACGTGTATGTGACTGGAGCCCTAACCACGGAGCCTCAGTGCCAAGCCAAGAAAGATTTTTTGAATATTTAACTTAAACATTTTAATCTTTAGAAACCCTACCTTGCCTCTTTGAGACTCAAGTTCATGGCTTTGGTTAATTGGCACAACAAAAAAGGAAGCAACACTGTTAATATATGAGTTAAAATCAGGAAAGGTCGGTCAGAGAAAGAAAACAAAAAAAGAAATACTGGCAGTTTAGCCCGGCACTGTGGTGGGCGCCTATAGTCCCAGTTACTTGGGAGGCTGAGGCAAGACAATCACCCAAGCCCAGGAGTTGGAGGTTACTGTGAGCTGTGACGCTATAGCACTCTACCCAGGGTGACAAAGTGAGACTCTGTCTCAAAAAAAAAAAAAAAAAAGAAAAGAAAATAAATACTGGCAGTAACTACAGTATTCCTATACTCATTCATTTTAGGACTGGTGCCAACCAAGAAGTACCAGGAAAAAAAATCAGTGCTGGCTCAGCTGCTCAGTCACCAAGAAAGTATACACTATCAACAAAGGGAGGAGGGAACACAAAAAACAGAACTGAGAACAACTGTATTCTTTAATAAATGAAGAGTCACCTTGTAATAGTATTCAAAACAAACTGATTTAAACCACAATGAGTTTTCTCCTTTAATTACTGAAGGTGTTGGCTCAGGGCCTGTAGCTGTTAGGGCATCAGCCACATACACTGGGAGCTGGAGGTTCCAATGCAGCCCGGGACCACCAAACAATGACAACTACAACCAAAAAATAGCTGGGAGCTGCGGCAGGCACCTGTAGTCCCTGCTACTTGGGAAGCTGAGGCAAGAGAACCGCTTAAGCCCAGAGTTTGAGGTTGCTGTGAGCTGTGATGTCATAGCACTCTACCCATGTCAACATAGTGAGACCCTAACTCCAAAAAAAAAAAAAAAATTTAATAAATTAATGAAGGTGTAATGACTAGCTAAACTTTCCTTAGACTCATTCCAGTCCAGCTGTGAAATTTCTTTATCTCCTCAGCATTCCTCAATACTCCACAGGTCTTTTATTACGGTCACACAAAACAAACATGTTTTCGTGGACATTTCATATAGTTTTCCATTCTGTCTTCCCCCAAATTCTGCAAGACAGTTAACTATGCTAAATTCTTTCATAGCTGGAAAGTAGTCCGTTCTTCCCTACAATTAAACATTATCTAAAATACTGTAACAGTCAGTTATCTTTTTAAAAGAATATATATAATGACAACAGCAGAAATGCTAATCCTCTCAATCAAGAGGGCAACTCTTATGTTCCCACACCTTTCTGGGTTTTTTATGAAGACTTAATTGGATGGGAGGCTGAGGTCAAGGATTACTTGAGCTCAGGAGTTTAAGACCAGCCTGAGCTAAGAGGCAGACCCCATATCCACTAAAAATAGAGAAGCTAGCCAGGTGTTGTGGCAAGTTACTTGGGAGGATGAGTCAAGAGGCTTGGTTGACTCCAAGAGTTTAAAGTTGCTGTGAGCTATGACGCCACAGCACTCTACCCACAGAGACAGAGTGAGACTCTGTCTTAAAAAAAAAAAACAAAAACTAATTGTAGGCTTGGCGCCTGTGGCTCAAGCGGCTAAAGTGCCAGCCACATACACCCTGAGCTGATGGGTTCGAATCCAGCCCGGCCCACCAAACAACAATGATGGCTGCAACCAAAAAACAGCCAGGCATTGTGGTGGGTGCCTATAATCCCAGCTACTTGGGAGGCTAAGGCAGGAGAATCACTTGAGCCCAGGAGTTGGAGGTTGCTGTGAGCTGTGATGCCACAGCTCTCTACCCAGGGTGATAACTTGAGGCTCTTGTCTCAAAACAAAAAAGAGGCTCGGTGCCTGTGGCTCAAGAGGATAAGGCACCAGCCACATACTCCTGAGCTGGCGGGTTAATATCCAGCCTGGGCCCGCCAAACAATAATGATGACTGCAACCAAAAAATAAATAGCTGGGCATTGTGGCGGGCCCCTGTAGTCCCAGCTACTTGGGAGGGGGAGGCAGAAGAATCGCTTGAGCTCAGGAGTTGGAGGTTGCTGTGAGCTGTGATGCTACAGCACTCTACCCAGGGCAACAGTTTGAGGCTCTGTCTCAAAAATAAATAAATAAATAAATAAAACAAAAAACAAAACTAATTGTATACTCTTATCTACACCATTAAGTGCAGAAGGAGAGGACTTAATAAAGTCCTGGGAAACCAAAATACATCAGACAGTTCATATACATGTGTACTTGAGGAAAAGAGCAATAATGTAAATGACTCAATTCTTGGTTCCATAAAATGCACGGTGGAATATCTGCCATTCTTATCCAGAAACTGAAAAGAGCAACAATGCAACTGATTCAATTCCTGCTGCCATAAACCTGCAGGGTGGAATATCTGCCATTCTTATCTGTAAACTGTGATAGAATCTTTGG
Source organism: Loris lydekkerianus (assembly GCA_963574355.1). NCBI lineage: Eukaryota > Metazoa > Chordata > Mammalia > Primates > Lorisidae > Loris > Loris lydekkerianus. The sequence continues at coordinate 8,663 of CAUYPK010154444.1, read as the reverse complement.
AGAATTTTTCCTCACAATCAAAAAAGTCCATCATTCTTTTAATTGTAAATAGAAAAGGAGGGAGGCAAAAAGGCATTTTAAAACCTCTTCTGCAGGCCTGGCGCGGTGGCTCACACCTGTAATTCCAGCATTTTGGGAGGCCAAAGTGGGTGGATTGCTTGAGCTCATGACTTCGAGACCAGCCTGAGCAAAAGCGAGACCCTCCCATCACCACTAGTAACAGGAAAACTGAGGCAAAAGGATTACTTCGGTCCAAAGGTTGGAGGTTACTGCGAGCTATGACTTCACAGCACTTTACTCAGGGCGACAGCTTGAGACTCTGTCACCAAAAAAAAAAAAAAAAAAAAAACCAAACCCACCTCTTCTGCAGTCGCTAAATTCAAATTCCGTATCTCACATACTGTGAGAATCTGTGACTAAAGTCAATGTTTCATCCCTCGACAATCAAAGACCAGGGCTGCTAAAGAATCTTTAAGTGGGCGGGGGAAAGGGAGTCTGACCAGCAAAAAAAAAAAAAAAAGAGAGAGAGAAAAGAAAGGGAAAGAAAAAGAAATCTAGCAAGGAACTTGTAATGCTGCAAGCTGTGTTTGTTTCCCTTCACTCCAGGAGCACAAGCACGTCTATGTGGGTTGATTTGTTTCCCCAAAATGATAGGGATAGAAGCAATATACACATTTTTCATTCGAACGCAGGCAATCCTAAAGAATAAGAGCCCAAGATACAAGGAAGTGTAACTCAGAGCCTAACGTAGACTCCTTAACCACCGCCCCCTCAGGAATCAGCCTGGCTCCAAGCCCAAGACGGGTGCGGTCAAGCCAGTTAGCAGCCAGAGAATTCGACGCAGTTTAAGGACGTGAGGACAAATTCGCCCACTGTCTCGTCCCTCCCCCCGTTTTAGTAGGGCCAAATTTCAGACCAAAGCGTTAACAGCCTTTTAGAGCCCGCTGAAACACCGCCACCCTTACCCCCAGAAAATAATGTGTTAGTACCGGGGCGGAGTGGGAAGGAGGCCGCTCCTGCCCAGCCCTGCCACAGCGCTCACCTTCTACCACGCCACACAGGAACCTCCGAGCCCTTCCTGCCGCCCCAGCCACTGCTGCTCCCCCGACCACCACCGAGTTGTCTTCTCCAGGCGCCGGAGCTACCGGCGGCTCCAACGATGTCCCCGCGGAGACAGCAGGGTTGGAGCTGAGCTCGTTCTCCCGCTCATCCAGCGCCGCCTGGCTCTCCTTTTGCACCATTCTACTGCCCCCGGCCGCCGCCACCTCTGTGGGTCCTCCTCGGCCTCCGTCCGTTGGGCCGCAGGCCCGGAGCCCGGGAAAGGGCTTCAGCTCCAAACACGCGCTTTTCTTGCTCCTTCCCCTCCCCCTCTGTCTTCCCCCTCCCTCTCCGCAGGGACGCGAATGCCCGGATGAGAAGGGCGGCGGCACCGGCGCAAGCCTTTTGTCAGCCACTGCCTCAGCCTAAGCTGGGGAGCCAGAAACCCAAGCGAAGAGCGAGGATGTGACCTCTCCTTCCTTGGAAGTTGATGGCTAAGGCTCCTGTTTCTGTTCCCAGCCTCGGTTGCCTTCCCGATTATCTTAGCTCTTCCGCAGTTTCCCCTCGAAAACCCTCTGTCTCTCTTCTGCCGCTGCCTCTACCGCCCGCTTCCTGTTTATCCGCACTGCGCTTGCGTTGCAGACCGGCTCAGACCGGTCCCCTCCGCCCGGCTCCCCCGCCTTCTTTGGGGCCAGCTTATTAAACTTCATTCGGCAGGGGGAAATAGAACAGAGGAGCTGGGAAAAGCGAGAGGTAACGAGGGCAATGGAATATACCATTTATGCCTGCCACCCTCCAAAATAAGCCGGGCACCCTGGGACTGACCATTACCCCACCCAAAGAAGGGGAAGAGGCTGCTGCTGGTTGGAGCAATCGGGAGAAGGGGGTGAGGGTGAAAAGGAGAGGTGTTTACTCTCTCAATGCGCAGGCGCGGAAACAAAGCCTCAGGTTCTTAAAGAGATAGGCCGGAACTGACCTACTTTCTATGGAGATTCTTGTTATAAGTTCATTACATCTGCCCTGAGCCAGGTCGGGTTCTGTGAAGACGTTATTCCAAGGAGCTCAGCTCACTCCTCTGCCTTGAATCATTTTCCATTAACCCCATTTTTTAAACGAAACCATGTGTTCATTCCTTCATTCGGTTGACACCTATTGACCTTGCTTTGTGCTGGGATCTGGGGCCACTATGAGCTCACGTTGTGGATATGGAGACAAGCAAGCGCGCACACACGCAATTTCCACAAGGTGTACTCAAGTGTTTGGGGAGCCAGGAAGAGATAATGACTAACTCTTCCTTTGGGGACAGGCTGTGGCCATGGCTTCTGCATTTTTCAGCTGGCTCATGAAGGATCATAAAGGATGAGTAGAGTTAGCCGAACCCAGTAACTGTAAGGGAAGAAAGCACTGCAGGCTGGCGCGGCTCCTGTGGCTCAAGTAACTAAGGCGCCAGCCACATACACCAGAGCTGGCGGATTCGAGTCCAGCCCGGGCCGCCAAACAAGGACAGCTGCAACCAGATACCTGTAGTCCCAACTACTTGGGAGGCAGAGGCAGGAGAATCGCTTCAGCCCAGGAATTGGAGGTTGCTGTGAGTTGTGATGCCAAAGCACTCTATCCAGGGTGACAGCTTGAGGCTCTGTCTCCAAAAAACAAAAAACAAAAAAAAGAAAGAAAGAAAAGAAAGCACTGCAGGCAAGTGGAAAAAAGAGTACAAAGGTAGAAAGGGGTGAAAAGCCTGGCTTGTTTGGGAGTGGGGAGCATGCAGTGTAAGGGGGCCTGAGATCCATGGGCCTCTGCTTAAACATCATTTACTTGGGAAGCCTTCCCCAGGCCCTAGATGACTTTGGGTCCCCTTGCTATATACTATCAGAGCTCCCTGTAGTCCTAGCATAATGACTTTACATTTATGTTGGATGAGAAATCTTGTATCAACTTGTGAGATATAATGTGAATTTAGCATCTCAGTCTCATTCTGATTATTAAGACTCAGTAATGTCCATCTTAACACTTCAATCTGATTGATTCCTCTAGCCACAGCCCAACTTGTAGCACCAGGGACACTTTTTAGTCCTGGATTATTGAAGTGGGGGTTAGGAGTAAGCATATTCTTAGGAGATCTCCTGTGCTGACACTGGGGGCCATATGAAACTTCACTGGATATTGTGATCCCCAGGGAGTTGGGGGCTGTCATTTTGGCTGATGCCAGCCCTTAGTCTCATATTTTCCTCTTTGCCCCACATCTCACATCATGGCAACTGCCAGCAAGTCAGCAACCACAGCTTCACCTCCCTATTGTCCAAACTCTGAAGCCTGGAGCCTAGACAAGATCAACCTTCCCTATCTATATTTCCTTCTTTTTTTTTTTGAGACAGAGCCTCAAGCTGTTGCCCTGGGTAGAGTGCCATGGCACAGCAGCCCCCAATTCCTCAGCTCAAGCGAGTCTCCTGCCTCCGCCTCCCAAGTAGCTGGGATTACAGGTGCCCACCATAGTGCCTGGCTATTTTTGTTGTTGTTGTTAGTAGTTGTCGTTGTTTAGCTGGCCCGGGCTGGGTTCCAACAGGCCAGCTCTGGTGTATGTGACTGATGCCCTCGCCGCTGAGCCACAGACATCGAGCCCCCTATCTGTATTTCTCAAACTTGAAGGATGATTCTTGCCATGTGATTGCTATACACTTTCCCTCCATATACCTCCCCTTCAACTTCCTTCAGCACCCACAACAGGAATCAGTGCTTCGTAGGTCTATAATAAATATTTGTGGAATTAATGAGCTTCATTCCCTCACAGATTTTACATTCTGTTTGGACAGACAATAGTAAATTCAGTAAGTTTATTAGAACTCACAGTTTATAACGTGCTGTGAAGGAAAGAAACCTGCTGATGTGATAAGTAGTAACTGCAGCAAGGAGGGGCTACTTGAAATGTACAAATAGGAAATATTAATAGTAATTTAGGTGTAGCTCTGAGCCTGTAGCTCAGTGGCTAGGGCACCAGCCACATACACCAGAGCTGGTGGGTTGGAATTCAGCCTAAGTCTGCCAAACAAGGACAACTACAACCCCCCCAAAAAAAAAAAAAAAAAAAAATAGCCGTGCCTTGTGGCAGGCACCTGTAGTTCCAGCTACTTGGGGAGCTAAGGCAAGAGAATCACTTAAGCCCAAGAGTTGGAGATTGCTGTGAGATGTGACACTACAGCACTCTACCCAGGGCGACAGCTTGAGACTCTGTTTCAAAAAAATAAAAAATATATATAAATAAATAGTAACCTAGGTGAGCAATGATAGTGGCTTGGGTTAGGAAACAGCATTGGAGAAGAAAGAGGTCGTGTACCTTCGGTGACAGAATTGGTAATTGATTAAATGGGGGTGGAGAGTGAATAAGGGAGAGGAGAAGAAGAAATGAGTCTTACCTTTTTTTTGGTTTGTGTGTTTTTTTGAGACAGAGCTTCAAGCTGTCACCCTGAGTAGAGTGCCATGACATCACAGGTCACAGCAACCTCAAACTCTGGGCTTAAGCAATTCTCTTGCCTCAGCCTCCTAAGTAGCTGGGTCTACAGGCGCCCACCACAACCTCCAGCTATTTTTTGGTTATAGTTGTCATTGTTGTTTGGTAGGCAGGCCCTGGCTGGATTTGAACCTGCCAGCTTGGGTGTATGTGGCTGGTACCCCAGCTGCTTGAGCTAAAGGCACTGAGCCAGGTTTGTCTGTTTTGAGACAGAAATCTCACTCTATGCCCCAGGTAGAGTATAGTGGCATCATCATAGTTCACTGCAACCTCCAGCTCCTAGGCTCAAGTGATCCTCCTGCCTCAGCCTCCCAAGTAGCTGGGACTTGCGAGCCCAGGTGTATGCCACAATGCTGGGTAATTGCTGTAGTTTTGGTAGAGACAGAGTCTTGTTGTTGCTCACACAATTCTTGAACTCCTGAGCTCAAGCGACCCTCCTGTCTCAGCCTCAGAGAGAGCTAGGATTGAGCCACTGCACCCCACCAAGACTCTTTAATTTTGACCTGAGTATCTAGGTGTCATTTACTGAGATGAGGAAGTCTGGGAAGGCATGAACCTAAGCTCCATTTTAAACATGTTAGGTTAGACCATTACAGATCCAAATAGGTATATGAATATATACTGACAGTATATGAATATATACTGTCAATAGATAATTAGATCTCTAGGTGTTGGATATCAGCAGAGAGTTCTGAGGATATAAACTTAGGTGCTTCTGCAATCCCTTGGATGGAAGATGATTTGGAAAAAAGGCTCAGGTCTAAGCTGTAAATTTAGAATTTAAATTGAAGAGGATGAGTCTACAAGGAAGGGCTAAAAGGAGTGGCCAGAAAGGTAGGAAAACTAAGAGAGTAGGAAATACTGGAAGGCAAGAAAGGAGAGTATTTTGGGTTGGAGCAGGTGACAACATTCAGAACTCAACTAATGGCTGAGACAAAATGATCTGAATGTTGGCCTGCTGCTTTTTTTCCGGATCCTATTTGTGTGCCCTGGCTCTGGGGCACTTCTCATTTCACCAGCAAGTCCTTGCTTTAGACTTGTTTTCTCTAAACTTGGGTCCATTCTTAAAAATGGAGACTGTCTCCATACCTGACCCAGTTATATACATACACTTGCCATATTCGATTCATACAATAATATAATTATTTATTGAATACCTATTATGTGCCAGGCCCTGTGGATAGATAGTGAGGGGAAAAAAACTAGGCAGCGCCCATAACTCAGTTGGTAGGGTGCCGGCCACATACACCCAGGCTGGCGTATTCAAACCTGGCCTGGGCCAGCTAAACAATGACAATTGGAATAAAAAAGCAGCCGGATATTGTGGCAGGCGCCTGTAGTCCCAGCTACTTGGGAGGCTGAGACAAGAGAATTGCTTAAACCCAGGGGTTTGAGGTTGCTGTGAGCTGTGAAGCCATAGCACTCTACCGATGGTGACATAGTGAGACTCTGTCAAAAAAAAAAAAAAAAAAGAAAAGAAAGAAAGAGAGAGAAGGAAGGAAGGAAGGAAGGAAGGAAGGAAGGAAGGAAGGAAGGAAGGAAGGAAGGAAGGAGAGGAAAGAAAAGAAAAGAAAAAGCAAGAAAGAAAGCAAGAAAAGAGAGAAAATAAAAGAAAAAGCTAGTCCAGGCACCTAAGCTGGCCTCAGGAACACACAATGTTTTGGAGAAAATAAGCAAATAATTACTCAAATAGATACATGGTTACAAATTGACAAGTGCTATGAAGGAAAAGCAAAAGATACTATTAGAGCCTGTCACAGTATCACCTTATTTTATGCATCACATGCATAGCATTCATCTTTCACACATAAATCTTTTTTGTTGTTGAAGTGGCTCTGTCACCCTGGGTAGAGTACAGTGGGATTATTACAGCTCACTGCAACCTCAAACTCCTGAGCTCAAGTGATCCTCCTGCTTTTGCCTCCTTAAGTAGCTGGGTCTATAGGTGAGAGTCAATATGCCAGGTTAATTTTTCCTGTTTTTAGTAGAGATGAGGTTTTGGTTTTGCTCAGGCTGGTCTCAAACTCCTTAGCTCAAGTGATCCTCCTGCCATGGATTCCCAAAATGCTAGGATTACAGGAGTGAGCCACAGCACCTGGCCATATACAAACTGGCCACTGTTGACAGAGACTTGGGGCACTTGATCTAGTCTTCATCCTGCTACAAGACTCACTGGATGATCTTTTTCTTTTCTTTTTTTGGTAGACACTTTATTGCCCTAGGTAGAGTGCCATGGGGTCACACAGCTCACAGCAACCTCCAACTTCTGGGCTTAGGCAATTTCCTTGCCTCAACCTCCTGAGTAGCTGGGACTACAGGCGCCTGCCACAACGCCCAGCTATTTGTTGTTGTTGTTGTTGTTGCAGTTTGGCTGGGCCGGGTTTGAACCCGCCACCCTCGGTATATGGGGCTGGTGCCCCGCCCATTAAGCTATAGGCACCGTCCTCACTGGATGATCTTGAGCAGGGGTCCTCAAAGTACAGCCCGTGCGAGGCCCACTGAGGACATTTATCTGGCCCACTGGGTGTTTTTGCCACCCTGCCCATCCTGCTTAGCAGCCCACTTGTCTGGGCTGCAGTGCACATGTGTGGAATGTGCACCAACACTCCAACTCCACTCTTTCTGTCTCTCCCCGCAGGGCATTTTTGCTGTCCTGCTTAACAGCCCACTGACTGGCCCGCAGTGTGCATGTGTGGAATGTGCCCCACACTCTCTGGCTCCCTCCTACTCTCTGACTCCCATCCTTCTCTGTCTCTCGACTCCTCTCAGTCTCTGGTGTAATTGGAGGAGTCACCAGGTTGCCTCCTGCAGCCTAAGGACCTAGCTAAGAACAAGTTAGGAGGTCTATTTTTTTATTTTATTTTGCAGTTAGTAGGGCCTTTTTTTTGCGGTTAAGGGGGGCCTTTTTTTCTGAAGTTAGGAAGTCTTTTTTTTGCAGATAGGAGGCGTCTTTTTTGAAGTTAGGTGAGCCTTTTTTTTAAGTTGGTTAGTTGGGCGGGGGTGATTTCTAGGGGGGGGGTTGCATCACGGTGATACTGTAAATAGTCAGTGCTCAGTGCTAATGCAAATTGTCAGTGCTCAGAGGTAATGCAAATGGTCAGAGCTCAGAGGTAATGCAATAGTCACTGCTCAGTAGTAATGATAATTATAAGTGTTCAGTGTTAATGCAAATGGTCAGTGCTCAGTGTTATCACATGAGAGCCCCAACTGGTAATCTGCCTGGGGCCCCATGGGAACTTAATCAGCTCTGCAGACAGCCGAGGAGTAAGAAACCCAATTTAATTGACAGTAAGTGGATTTATATTCTGATTGCTATTCAGTTGTGTATGATGTTGTATGTTGTGTGCTGTGTAAGCCCCGGTTCACACTGTTGCAATCTCTGAGCAGTGCAACTTCAGCCATATGCTTGTATGGCTGAACTCACATTAGATTTGGAAGAAAAAAGGCATATGTGCCTTCTTTTTTCCTGCAGTGGAATCTGATCTCATGGGTCTTCTCACCCATGCGATGATTCCTGTGCAAGTTCACAGATTGCAGTGCAGTTCACACAGGGTAGTGTGAACTGCAAAGGTGGTGGAGGAACCGGCTCTGTAATCATGCCTGTTCCCACACCGCACCAGTGTGAGCCTGAGGTAAAAGCAGAGTTCCACCATATGGGCACTGGCGAGGCTGAAATGATGTGGACTGGGCAAGGCTGCATTGATGGACACTGATCAGACTGCATTGATGGGCACTGATCAGACTGCATTGATGGACAGTGCAGTCTATTTGTCTCTGTGTGGGCAAAGTTATTGCTGGTATAATGTTTTTGGAGCATATATACATATATTCATACATATATATATAAATATATACATACATATATTTATACATACATATATATATATATATATATATATATATAGGTATTTTACTAATAGCAATTTGGAATCTCTAGGAAACAATATCAAGAAAGAGAAAAATTGACTCGGAGGGTAGGATATTCAAAGAACAGTGGACTTATGATTACTTTTTCATGCAGTACAAGGAAAGAGCTGTGTGTTTGATATGCCAGAATATAGTGTCTGTGTTCAAAGAATACAATTTGTGTCGACACTATCAAACTCAACATAAAGATAAATAT
>CAUYPK010154436.1:0-16440 GCA_963574355.1 Loris lydekkerianus | reverse complement strand
TTCAGCATAAGGTTATTTAACTTCCATGTTTTTGTATGAGTATGCAGATTCCTGTTGTTACTGAGTTCAACTTTTATTCCACGGTTGTTCAAGAAGATGCAAGTAATAATTTCTATTCCTTTAAATTTACTGAGATTAGACTTGTGACCTACGATGTAATTGATTTTGGAGTATGTTCCATGGGCTGATGAGAAGAATGTGTATTCACTTTTGTTGGGATGAAATGTTCTGTAGATGTCTGTTAAATCCAAATGTTGAATGGTTAAGTTTAAATTTCAAATTTCTTTGCTCAGCTTCTCATTGGAGGATCTATCCAACACTACCCAAGGTGTGTTAAAATCTCTGACTATTATAGAGCTGGAGGAAATCAAGTTGTTCATGTCTGTTAGAGTTTCTCTTATAAATTAAGGTGCATTCTCATTGAGTGCATAGATATTAATAATTGAAATCTCATCATATTGAGTATTACCCTTAACAAATATGAAGTGACCATTCATATCCTTCCTTACTTTTGTTGGTTTAAAGCCGCCTATTGTATCTGCAAGTAGAACTGAAACACCTGCTTTTTTTTAATTTTAATTTACCTGAAATATAGACAACCATCCCTTCACCCCGAGTGTATATTTATCTTTTAAGGTAAGATGAGATTCTTGTATTCAGCAGATATTTGGCCTGAGTTTTTGTATCCAGTTAGCCAATCTGTGCCTCTTTAGAGGACAATTTAAGCCATTTACTCTGATTGAGAATATTGATAAGCATGGTAGAATTTGGGGTATTGAGTTTTTCAAAATTCCAGTGGACATTTTTAATTTTTTTACCACTGTGGAAGTAAGAGTTTGATCAAAATTTTCTGAGTGAGTTTACTTCTGTGGTCGAGGATTGTGCTGGTCATTATGGAGGATAGATCTGAGAATATCCTGGAGAGGTGGTTTAGTTATGGCAAATTTATTTAACGTGAATGTCATTCAAGTATTTGATTTCTCCATCATAAATGAAACTCTGTTTAGCTGGGTACAGGATCCTGGGTAGAAAGTTATTTTGTTTTAGGAGATAAAAGTTGATGACCACCCTCTTCTGGCTTGAAAGGTTTCAGCAGAGAGATCTGCAGTCATTCTAATATTCTTCCCTTTGTAGGTTATGGTTTTCTTAACTGGCTGATTTCAAAATTTTCTCCTTCATATTAACTTTAGTGAAGTTAATGATGATGTGCCTGAGTGGTGTCTTATTCAGGTTGAGTAGTGCTGGGGTTCTGAAACTGTCTGCTATCTGAATTTCAGAAACTCTTGGCATGTCTAGAAAGTTCTCTTTCATAATTTTATGAAGAAGAGCCTCTGTGCCTTGCAAAGCCACTTCATCACCTTCAGGGATTTCTATGAGGCTAATATTAGTTTTCTTCAAATTATCCCAAAGCTCCCTGAGAGAATGATCTGTTTTTGTTCTCCATTTCTCTTCCTCTTTGAGAGTTTTGGAGTGTTCAAAAAGTTTGTCTTCAATGTCAGAAATACTTTCTTCTGCTTGCTCCATTCTGTTATTGCAGGATTCTACTGTATTTTTCAGATCTTTGAGGGATGCAAATTCTTGTCTCAATGTGTCAAAATCTTTGGTGATTTTTGCCTTTGAATTCGTTGAATTCTTGAGACAACTTTTGAAATCCTTCTTGACCTTCTAATTCCAACTTTCCTCTATTCTATTAATCCTGTTTATAGTCCAAAATCTGAATTTGATTTCTGACATCTTAGCCATCTGTTTATGAATGGGATATTTGGTAGTGTCTGCCATATCTTTCCTTGCAGGGGGTTGATCTACTCTGCTCATTCATGTTACTGGAGTTTTCCCACTGATTCCACCCCATGATTATTTTATATTTTCACTAGATGAGCAGATAAAGAGAAGTTGGGTTTGGGGCTCCAGGAGTAGTGCTTAACCAGCTCTTTGCCCCAAAGCTGGGACTGGTGTCTGTACCTTTTCCTCAAGAGCTTTGCCAAGGACCTGTACAGTGCTACAGCCTGAGAAACTGGGACCTGCTTGGTGTGGTGGGGCTAAGTGTCTCTGACTTGTTTTTAAATGGTGTCTGTCCTACTCCAGTGAATAAGTTACTCTGGGTTGAAGCCTCAGCTGTGGAGAAATACCAGCAATTAAGTCACCCCACCCCGCACAGGCAACAATTGGAAAAGGAAAATTAACTCTTCCCACAACCACACACCCAGGGTACCCCTGAGATAGTCCTCGGGTGATTGGCCCCATTCAAGAGGTCCAAATCAATTGTCTTAGTCAGTACCTGTCTCAGGTGGAAGACCTGAGTAGTACCTGTCTCAAAAGGTCTCCACCAACTAGATAGCAAGAGTCTGCTGGCAGCTCAAGTATGACTCACTCCAGTGCTCCGTGAGGTCAGAAGGACCCACCCAGCAAATATGTTAGTCTGGAATGTTGATGCTTCCTTCCCCACCTTGAACCTCTGTTACATCCAGTCCTTGATAACCCCACAGGGCTTGTTACCCAGTTCTCTCCAATGAGCAGATGCTCTAGGGGTTTGCACCTGCCTGAGTCACAGGGAGATCTATGTCTCCTCAGCCAGGCCACTGCTCTCTGTCACTACACGGCAGGGTGAGGTGAGGCCTGACAACCTTGGGTGCTTAATGGAGGCTGGGGTGGTTCACTCAGTTCCAGCCCTGCCCCAGATTGATGCTGCTGACAGAACATAACAACTTTGCAGAATTTGTTTCTGTCCTGGCTATATTTCCCTGCAGATCAGACACTGAATTCCCAGAAACTGTGACTCAGCCTCGGTCTGTGTCACTTTCTGGTCTCGGCTGCAGTTTATTTTGGGGCAGGTGGAGTTAGAGCTCACACTCAGCTGTCATTTCCAGCCTCTGCCTGCCCACCTTTGTCTCAGTTATTATTTCCTGAGGGCCAGGTGCATCTTAGGCTCAGTTAAACCTTCCTCTCAGTCATCCCTGATCCTGGGACTCTGCTGTCTCTGCATATGCGTATTCTAGTCCCATGCCCCACCAAGGCCAGTACCATCTCAAAGCATATCCTTTACTCACAGGGTCTGCATTTCCATCCCAGACCTGTTTCAGATGTGGCTGCCACCAGAGAAGATGCCTGGCCTCCTCTGGTTGCCTAGTGAGACACAAGGTGTGACTCTGGAATATCCCCAGAGGTGTGAGCCCTATTGTTCATGCCACAGCTGCTGCTCCTTGCTCTGGGCCACCACCATTCCTGTATAGTTCCCTCTCAGCTGGCCATCCTCTCCCCACTCCCGTGCCACAGAATCAGCACTGACCAGCAGTAGTCCATGTCCTACCCACACTTCTTAAGAAACCCCCCAAGAATCTGGACTCCATGGGGGACAGGCCTCCAGACCTTGGGGTGAGAGTAGAGGGGAGTGCTGGCAGTTTGGAATTGCAGGTAGAGAATATATACAGTTTTATGCCTGGCAGGAGAGTGTGATGGCACTCTAGTAGGGGAAGGAGTCCGGTTTTGAGAGGGTCTTTCCTGTGGGATAAAATGGGAGGACAATTTGAACTCTGCTTGCTTGTTTGTATGGTGCATTGCAAGCTCTTCTCATGGGGGAGGTGACTCCTGTCTGCTTGGTCATGGAATTTTTACCTTTTGTTTGTATCCTTAGGATCACAGCTCACCTCAGAAGGGTTGATATGTATTCTTCAACCTTGTCTCTGCTCAGCTCCATTACACCAGGTTACTTGCTAAACTTCTGTCCTTTAACTCTCCTTCTGGATGGAAGCCTCTGTGAAAAGCTGGCTTCAGTTGGCCATCTTGCCTCACCTCACTCTCAGACTCTTCTTTTTTGCGAGATTTCATATAGTTGATTCTATTTCAGTACTTGATGTAGGTCTATTCAGCATTTCCAATTCTTTCTGATTACGTCTAGGAAGTTGGCATGCTTCCAAGTATCGGTCAATTTCTTTCAGATTTTTATATTTCTCAGAATAAAGTTTTTTGTAGGATTTATTAAGGATTTTTTGAATTTCTGAGGTGTTTGTTTTATTTTCCCTTTGTCATTTCTGATTGATGATACTATGGACTTTAACTTTCTATTTTTGGTTAAGTTGGCCAAAGTGTTGAATTTTTCAAAAATCCAACTTTTTGATTCATTGATCTTTTGAATAATTGTTTTGTTTTCAATTTCATTTAATTCTGCTCTAATTTTAGTTATTTCTTTTCTTCTGTTGGCTTTTGGGTTGGACTGTTCTTCCTCTTCCAGTTGCTTAAGATGTCCCATTAAGTTATTGACTTCCTTTCTTTCCATTCTCTTGAGGAAGGCTTACAACGCTATAAATTTCCCTGTTAGGACTGCCTTTGTAAACCTGAAGTTCTGACATTTGTGTCTTCATTATTGTTTTGTTCCAAAAACTTGGTGACTCTGGACACACTTCTTAATCTCATCTCTGACCCAGCTTTCATTCAGCATAAGGTTAGTTCATTTCCCTGTCTTTGTATATGTATGCAGATACCTGTTGTTGATGTATTTAACTTTTATCACATGATGATTCAAGAAAATACAAGGAATAATTTTTATACTTTTAAATTTGCTGAGGTTGGGCTTGTGATCTAAGATGTGATCAATTTTGGAGGATGTTCCATGGGCTGATGAGAAGAGGGTGTATTCAGTTTTGTTCAGATGAAATGTTCTGTAGATGTCTGTTAAATTCAATGTTGTATGGTGAAGTTTAAGTCCAAATTTCTTTGCTTAGTTTCTTATTGGAGGATCCATCCAACACTGCCAAAGGGGTGTTAAAATCTCCAACTATTATGGTGCTAGAAGATATTAAATTGCTCAGGTCTTTTAGGATTTCCCTTATAAATAGAGGAGCATTATGGTTGGGCACATAAATGTTAATAATTGACATCTCATCATGTTGAGTGTTTCCCTTAACCAATATGAAATGACCATCCTCGTCTTTCCTTACTTTTGTTGGTTTAAAGCCTAGTGTATCTGCAAATAAAATTGCCACCCCTGATTTTTTCTGATTTCCTTTGCCTGGATTACAGATGCCCATCCTTTCACCCTGTGTCTATATTTATCCTTTAAGGTAAGATGAGGTTCTTTTATGCAGCAGATATGTGGCCTGAGTTTTTGTATGCAGTCAGCCAAACTGTTCCTCTGAAGAGGACAGTTTAAGCCATTCATATTACTTGAGAGTATTGATAAGCCTGGTAGTATTTTGAGTGTTATGCTTTTTGAAAGTCCAGTGGACATTTTTAATCCTTTCACCACTATGGAAGTTTGGTTTTGGTCAAGAATTTCAGAGTGAGTTTACTTTGGTGGTAGAGCATTGTGCTGGTCATTATAGAGGATGGGTCTGAAGATATCCTTAAGACCTGGTTGGGTTATGGCAAATTTCTTCAATGTGTGTATGTCATTAAAGTATTTAACTTCTCCATCATAGATGAAGCTCAGTTTAGCTGGATACAGGATCCTGGACTGAATGTTGAGGATTGATGACCATCCTCTTCTGATTTGAAAAGTTTCAGCAGAAAGATCTGCAGTCATTTTAATATTCTTCCCCTTGTAGGTTATGATTTTCTTACATATGGCTGCTTGAAGAATTTTCTCCTTCATATTAACTTTGGAGAAGTCAATTACAATGTGTCTAGAAGATGCTTTATTTGGATCGAGTCATACTGGGGTTCTGAAACTGTCTGCTATCTAAATTTCAGTATCTCTTGCCATACTTGGGAAGTTCTCCTCAATTTTCTCTTGAAGTAGAGTATCTGTGCCTTTTGGACCACTTTCTTCTCCTTCAGGGATTCCTATGAGGTGAATGTTTGCTCTTTTGGAGTTGTCCCACAATTCTCTCAGGGAATAATTCATTTTTGCTCTGCTCTTCTCTTCCTGTTTGAGTGTTTGGGAGCATTCAAAAGCTTTGTCTTTAATGTCAGAAGAGATCCTTTCTTCTGCCTGCTCCATTCTGTTACTGAGGGATTCTACTGTATTTCTTAGATCTTTGAGGGCTGCAAGTTCTTGCCTCAATGTGTCAAAATCTTTGGTCATTTTGTCTTAAATTCATTGAATTCTTGACACAACTTTTGAGTTGCTCCTTGAATTTCTAATTCCATCTTTACCTCCATTCTGTTAATCTTATTTGCAATCCAAATTCTGAATTCGATTTCTGACATCTCAGACATTTATTTATGAATGGTATCTTCTATTGTTTCTCCTTTGTCATTTTGGGGTGGTGTTGATCTTCTCTGATTATTCATGTTGCCAGAGTTTTTCTGCTGATTCAGCCCCATAATCATTTTTCACAGTTTGGGTAGAGAAGCTGGTAAGGTGAAATTGAATTGAGGGCTCCTGGAGTTATAATTAACCAGCCCTTTACCAAAGAACAGGGACTGGTGATTGTGGCTGTTCCCTAGAGCTTTAAAAAGGTCCCATTCAGAACTATTGCCTGAAACTCTGGGCACCTGCTTAGTATGGTGGGGCTAGATGGTGCTGACCAGTATTCAGCTTGTCTCTGTCCAATCCTAGTGAATCAGTGGCTTTGGGCTGAAATCTCAGCTGTGGAGTTATATAATTAACTAAGACATTCCAACCCCATAGGCAACAACTGAAAGGAGAGAATCCTGCACTCCCACAACAACACAACCAGGGTACAACCTTGGTTTGTCCCCCAGTGATTGGCCCAGGTCAAGAGTTCCAAACCAATTGTTCCAGTCAACACAAACACCAATCAGGTGGGAGAGTTCAAATGGTCTTCAACATCTAGGCAGTGGGAGTCCACTGGCAGCTCATTTTGGCCCAGGTGGGAGGGACCATGGAGTTGCCACCACTGTCAGGAACAGCTGCCACTGTCAGGGGTGGTGCTACCAATCTGGGGTACTGCTATGTGCAGGTCACAGGAGCTGGTAGGGAGCTGGAGGGCATTGCTACCAGCCACAAGGGTCACATAAGCCCAGCTGGAACTGGAGGGTGGAGCCGCTGACCCCTGGCCTTGGTTTGCAGGAGCCGGGTGGGAAGCTCGAGGGCAGAGTCTCTGGCCTAGAGGGCTCAGGGGTCACAGGAGCCAGGCAGAACTCACCAGCCATGGGCCTCGGGTCTCAGGAGGTGGGCAGGGAACTAAAGGGCTGAGTCATTGGCTGTGGGCTCTACAGGACAACATAACCAGGATACAAGGAGGGAGAGCAGGGGCCGGGTGGATCATACAGGCTGGGCAGGAGTCACCAGCTGCTGACCGTGGATCTCACAAGCTGGGCAGGATCTCTAGCCATGGGCTGCACGGGTTGCAAGACCTGCATAGGAGTCACAGGCTGCAAGCTGCCAGTTGCAGGAGCCAGGAGGGAGTCACTGGACATGGGCAGGGGGTCTCAGGAGTCAGAGGGTAGAGTCACTGGCCGTGGGCTGCATGGATCACAGGAGCTGGGCGGGTGTTGCTGGCCATGGGCAATGGGGTGCAGAAGCTGGGTGGGAGCCAGCTGCCCATCTCAGGCTGCCAAGCCAGGAAGCCAGTGGGCTGCAATCCCCAGTGGTCAGTAGCAGGACCTGAGCTATGCTTTTTTCCAACATGGGGCAAGTCTTTCTCCCCTTGTGACTCCCCTCCTCTATTAAAGTTATAGTTTCAGTGCAACTGTCCCACAGTTCATGAGGTGCCCCACCCTAGCAAAAATTCACCAAACATTCCAGATTTTGCAGGTAGTAGTCTTCCAGACCACCAGGAGAGGGAAGAGGGGTGGATTGGGAGTTCAGAAAATTAGGGAGAATATTACATCAATTTTTGGCCCAGATAAAAAGACTGCCTGGGCTTGCAGTGTTATCTGTCCATGGAGGGAGTCCTGGCCCTCAGTCATTCTCTCCCCTTTGGTGAAACAAAATGTCCTCTGTTCTCTACTCACCTCAAGCCACTCTACTGGTGGGTGGTGGGGAGGGGAAGGATTCCTGTCCTCTTTTGGATGGGTTTTGTACCTGAAATTTGTTTCCTTGGAGTCCCAGCTTGTCGCAACAGGAGTGATGCAAACCTATCAATCCTCTCACTCAGCTCAGCTCCCAGTCTTCTGCTTTATTGGGTTATTTCTGGCCATTATTTCTCCCTCTGGATGGGGGCCTCTGCCAAAAGCTGGCTTCAGTCAGCCATCTTGCTTCCCTCTTCCAAGGAATTCTTGTTGTTGATTTCTAGTTTTATTTCATTGTGGTCAGAAAATATACTTCATATAATATCTACTTTAAAAATTGTTTCGATCTGTGTTGTTATCTAAGGTATGTATTTTTCTGGAAAATTTTCCATTAATAAATTAGATGTACTGATTTAAAAAAATGTATATTCTGTAGCAGTTGGGTGAAATGTTCTGTAAGTGTCAGTTAGACCTATTTGGTCTATTGTGTAGTTTAATTCTGATGTTTGTTGATTTTCTGTGTGGATGATCTGTCCATTTACTGATAATTAGGAGTTAACAACTCCTACTATTATTGTATTCCAGTCTCTCTCTCCCTTTAGATCTACTAATATTTGCTTTATCTACTTAGAGTTCTAGTGTTGGATAAATAGGTATTTATAATTGTCATGCCTTCTCACTGAATTGACCCCTTTATGATTATATTTTGTAATCTATTTTATTTGATATATATGTATTATATATATATATATTTTATTTATATTAACATATATAACATATATATATATGGTTACTCTTGCTTATCTATAATTGTTTCTTTCTTTTCTTTCTGTTTTCTTTTTCCTTCCTTCCTTCCTACCTTCCTTTCTCCCTTCCTTTCTTTTTTCATTCTTCTGAAAATATCTCATTCTATCCCCCAGGCCAGGGTACACCAGTGCAGTCTTAGCTAACTGAAGCCTTAAACACCTTGTTTTAAGTGATCCTCCATTTTAGCTTACCAAGTAGCTGGGACTAAAGGTGCATATGACCATGCTCAGGTATTTAAAAAAAATTTTTTGTAGAGACAGGGTCTCACTATGTTGTTCAGGTCAATCTCAAACCCCTAGTTTCAATGGTCATCCCAGTTCAGCCTCCTAAAGTGCTAGGATTACAGATGTGAGCCATCATGCCTGGCCTTTTCCTGCTGTTTTTTAGTTTCCACTCACATAGAATATTTTTTTCTCATCCCTTCATTTTCAGTGTATGTGTATCAGTGTATGTGTATCTCTAAATGTGAGGTGGGTTTCTTTTAGACAGCATATAGTTGGGAGATATATATATTTTAAGATTTTTAACTGGAGAATTCAGTCCATTTCAATTCAGTGTTATTGAGAAGGAAGGAGTTATTGTCATTCTGTTTTTTGCTTTCCAGTAATTTTTAAACTCCTCTTTTTCTTTCTTCTTTTCCTATTGTCTGCCACTGTGGTTAAATGATTTTCTCTGATATTATGTTTTAATTTAATTGCTTTTTATTCTTAGTGAGTCTACATTATTATAGGTTTTTGCATTGTGATTACTGTGAGGTTTACAAAAAACATGTGATAGCTATAATGAGTTATTTTAAACAGATATCAGCTTATCTTAGATCACAAAGAAAAGAATAGTGACTAGGCACAGTGGCTCATGCCTGTAATCCTAGCATTCTGAAAAGCCAAGGCAGATGGATTGGTTGAGCTCAGGAGTTCAAGACCAGCTTGAGCAAGAATGAGACTACATCTCTGCTAAAAATAGGAAAAACTAGCTGGGGGTTGCAGCTACTCAAGAGGCTGAGGCAGGAGGATTGCTTGAGCCCAGCAGTTTGAGGTTGCTGTGAGCTATGGCAACACCAGAGCACTCAACCCAGTGTGACAGAGTGAGACTCTGTCTCAAAAAAAAACAAACAGAAAAGAAAGGAATAGAAACAAAGAAACAATGGTTAAGAAAAAAAAAAAAAAACCTTCTACACTTTTAACCCCATCCTTCCACATACATTCTGACTTTATGTTATCTCAGTTTATGTATCTCAGTTTACTGCCTATCTCTTAACAGGTTGCTGTAGCTATTGTTGTTTTTGATATATTTATCTTGGGCTTCTTACTGGAACTATAAATGAATGCATACACAGTTAGAGTATTCTGTATTTGTCCATTATCTAATTTTACCAGAGGGTTTAATATCATAAAGTGTTTTCCTTTTGCACATTAGTGTTCTTTTTTGCAGATTTAAGAATTCCCTTTAGAATTTCTTATAAGATGGGTCTGTTTGTGATGGATTCTTAAGCTTTTGTTTGTCTGGGAAACACTTTATCTTATCTTCATATTTGAAAGTTTGATTTGTTGGATACAGTATTCTTGCTTGGCATTTTATTTTCTTTTGAAAATTTTAACACACTCCCTCCTAGCCTGTATGATTTCCATTGAGGAGTCTATTGCCTGATGAATTGTATCTTCTTTATATGCTATTTGCTTCTTTTGTCTTGCTGCTTTTAGGACCCTCTTTTTGTCCTTGACTTTTAAGAGTTTAATTATAAGACTGGGGTAGTCTTATTTGGATAAAATACTTTTGGTGTTCTCTGACCTTCCCATACCTATATCTGGTTGTTTATCTCTTTCCCAAGTTTTGGAAAGTTTCCTATTATTATTTCTTTGAATAAGCTTTATAACCCTTCACTCTTGCTCAATTTCCTCTTAAACATCAATAATTCTTAGATTTGTTCTTTTGAGGTAATTTTCAATGTCATATAGGTCATCTTTGTTCTTTCTTATGCTTTCTTTTTTATTCTGGCTGTGTATACTCAAGCAGGCTGCCTTTGAACTCACTAATTCTTTCCTCTACTTGGTCCATTAGGCTGTGAGAGACTCTAAAGTGTTCTTCTGTTTAACACATATATTTTTCAGTTTTAAGATTTCTGTTTCATATTTTTAATTTTTCAATTCCTTCTTTAAATTTGTCTGATAAATGTCTGACTTGTTTTTCTGTGTTATATTGGAGATCAGAGTTTCCTTAAAACTGATATTTTGGTCTGGCTGTGGTGGTTTATGCCTATAATCCTGGCACTTTGTGGGGCTGAAGTGGGAGGATCACTTGAGAGTTTAAGACAAGCCTTGGCAAGTTCTTGGTAAGAACCTGTCTCTACAAAAAATAAAAATTTAGGCAGGTGGTAGCATGCACCTGTAGTCTAAGCTATGTTGGTCACTAGAAAAGTTTTGAGATAGATTGTGTTATGGTCCATTATTTCATTTCCAAGAAACACAGTGAACAGTATCCTTTCTGATTCTCCTGTGCAAGTTTCAATTTGTTTGGCTTATTGGTGTTGCTGGGAGGGCTTCATTTGTTTCCATCTATGCAGATTTTATGTTTCAGGATTTTTGTGAATCTCAAAATTTCCATAATGACTCCTGTATTGGATGGCTGAGACAGAAGAATCACTTGAACCTGGGAGTTGAAGGTTGCAGAGATCTATGATCATGCCACTGCATTCCTGGGATAGAGTTATCCCAGGAATCAGAGCAAGACATGGTCTCTAGATAAAAAATATTTTAAAGATTTCTATTTAAACTTATTGGTTAGAGAGTTCACATATAAGCATCTCACTAGCATTAGTTACTGGGTTTCTTGCTTTATCCTTCTGAGGAAGTCATAGTTCCTTATTTGCTGTTGTTTCTTGTGTATGTACATCTATGTCTTTGCATTGAAGTATCTTTTTTTTTAAAGCAAGTCCACCATTTTAATGAGCAAGTAAGGTATCCCAACTTAAGTATTATTTATTTATTCAAGTATTCTCTGTCTGGCTTTTTTTTTTTTATTGGATATATTTACTTAGAAATTCTTTGTAATTTACCTATTGATTTTCTTTCTTTCTCATTTTCTTTCTACTGTTAGTTTGCTGCTGTGTTTTTTGCACTAGATTGTGCCTTTGACCAGATTTTTCTCAGTTATAGTAAACAATCAATGCTGCCCCTCCTGAGTGGAGGAAGATGCAATGGGGATATCCCAGTGCTAGTGGGAAGGCTGGCTAAGGAGTTTTGCTCAAGAGGACATGGGGCTGCTGAACAACCACTCTCATTTGGCATTTTCTTTGGCTGAGTTACAAAGTAGAGTTTGCAGGGCCAGAGAAAGTTTTTCTACTTCCTTTCTTTATCTCTGACTGTCCTACAAAATAGTTCTCTATTCAGGTACTACCAATACTTACCCTGGGTGAGGCAGGAACAGAGCTTTTGCCTGGGAGCCCATGATGGTGGGAAAGCTGGTTGTTCACCTCTCTCTTACTTTTTCCAGTGTAGAAATTATGGGTTCAGTCTGTATGTGTTGGGAAGATGAAACCAGCTTGGTTTTATGACACAATTTTGGATTTGGTAGTTCTCCAAATATTTATATTGTTTGAGTTATTTCTTCAGTGGTTGCTCTAGAGTTTGCCATGCACAATATGTGAGAATACACTTCAGAGTTCCACTAATTTAATTTTAGTAAAATATAGAAATGTTACTCCTAGCTAGCTCTATTTCCTCTTTCCCCTTTTATGGTAGTATTGTTATATGTACTACATCAAAACATGTTAAAAATCTAACAATGCATTATTATAATTATTACTTTATATATGGAAACATCTATATAGAAAGAAAATCTATTGTGTCCTTACCATTTCTGGTTCTCTTTATTGGTTCCTATGAGTTTGAGTTACCATCTGGTGGCATTTACTTACTACACTATAACTCATTTACTATCTCTTTTGTACCCTTTTGTCAAGTACATTACATTTATACACCAATTAATACATAGATAAGTATACATATACTTGCTTCATTGTTTCACACAATTGCTTTCTAAATCAGATAAAAGAAGAAAATATGCATTTATTTGTTTATTTATTTATTTATGTATTTATTTTTATTTTATTTTATTTTTTATTTTTATTTTTATTTTTTTGCAGTTTTTGGCCGGGGCTGGGTTTGAACCCACCACCTCTGGTATATGGGGCTGGCACCCTACCCCTTTGAGCCACAGGCACCGCCCTTATTTATTTATTTTTAATAATCACATGATCACCTTTAGCAATCTTCCTTTTTTTTTTTCCATGTGGACTCAAATTTTCATCTGAGGTTAGTTGCTTTCAGCCTGACTTCCTTTAATATCTCTTATAAGGTGGCTTTGATAACAAAAAATTCTCTCAGGTTTTGTTTATCTGGGTATGGTTTCATTTCACCTTCATTTTTGAAAGAAATATTTGCTGGACATAAGATTCCTGGCAAACAATATTTTATTTTGAGCACTTTTGATATATCATGCCACTGCCTTCTGGTCTCTATTGGGTGTTTTTGTTGTTGTTGTTGTTTTTAATTTAACTTTTTTTTTTTTTTTTTTAACCATGGCTTAGTGGTTTCTGGGTACCACTAATTGCTTTCCGTAAGAAGTCAACTGTTAATCTTATTGTGGTTTCCTTGTGTGTGATACGTCATTTTCTCTTGTTGCTATCAAGATTTTCTTTGTGTGTCTTTCACTGTTTTTACTATAATGTGTCTTTCTGGGTATCAATTACTTTATATTTATCCTAATTGGGCTTTGTTAAGCTTCATAGATATGCAAATCAATGTTTTTCAGCAATTGGAAGTTTTAAGCAATTATTTCTTTTAATGTTATTTCTGCTCACCTCTTCTCTCCTCCTCGTATGTTCATTACCTATATGTTTATGTGCTTAAAGGTCTCTCACATGTCTCTGCAGTTCTGTTCATTTTTCTTCACTCTATTTTTACTTTCTTCTTCAGATTGCATTCTCTCTATTTATCTATCTTTAAATTCACTGATTTCAGAGTTTTATTGTCTAATTAAAACCTATTTTTGAGCCCTTCTAATGACTTCTTTATTTTATTTATTATCATTTCTTATTATTACTTATTATTACACACAACTTATTATACTTTTACACTACAGAATTTTTGTCTGGCTCTTTGTAATACTTCCTAGTTCTATTGATAGTCTCTATTTGATGGAACATTATCTTCTTGTTTTCTGTAACTTCTTTAAGCATGGATTCCTTTAGTTTTTTAAACATATTTATATGTTGAAGTCTTTGTTAAGTATGACATCTGGAGTTTCTAATAAGCAGTTTCTATTGCTCATTCTTTTTTTTTTCCTTATGTGTTAGTCACAGTTCCTTGTTTGTTTACATATCTTACAACTTTTTAGTTTGAAATTAGAACATTTTAAGTAATATATTGTAGCAACTTTGGATACTGACTGTCCTTTCCCCTCTCTGAGACTTAATTTTATGTTTACTCACTATTTGTTTCATGACTTGGCTAGACCATTTTACTCATGTACATCTCCCCTACAGCATGAAGTTTTTGCTGTTCCTCCTCAAAGGCCCACCCTTGTACTGGCAGTGATTTTAACAAGGTTCTGTTTCACTGTCTCTTCCTGATCTGTCTATTAAGCTATTTCATTTGTTATTACTCCCTATCCTTTAGGCTCCACTGATTACCAGCTGATTGCTTAATTTCTTTTTCTGACAATGCCCTGAAATATTAATTTCTGAGCAGTGTAATCCAATTAAATTTGGACAGGACAGAGTTTAAGGTCAGTCTTTGGGGTTTGTTCTGTACCCAGGGAAGTCTGCTTAGCTATCTCTTTCCTTGGTTCTCTGTGGTGAACTAGATGGGCTATGATTAAGCTTGTTCCTCTTAATTAAAAGGATCTTTTGTTTTCAAGAGCAGTTTAGGCTTAAACTTCTTCACATTCTTTTTCAAAAAAATGCTAGTCCCTTTGTGAAGAGTTAGGAACTCTTTTTTCCTATGGGTTTCTCTCCCCCCAGAAAAGTCTCTGGGCTGTGAATGGGGCTGTAAAGCCTCTGGTCATCATTATTTTCCTATTTTGGTGTAAAAACTCTGCCCTAAGCTGGGGTAAGGGTGGTTAGGGTGCTTGTATTCTTGGCCTGATATGCCTGAGGTGGTGTTTCTGTCCTGTGTGTAGGAGTTTGATGGAGGAAGGAAGCTCCTGACATCTATCTTGACCACAATCACCAGAAACTCTTCAACTTGGAATTAGAGGAGATTAGAAATGCTGGTGGCCTGATCCTCTCTGTGAGGCACCAAAAGCCTTGATTGAGAGCTAAATGGAGAGGATCCATCATCTTTTTGACCACTCACACAGATGGACCTTCTGTCAAACTGAATAGAAAAGGAAAGAGGAAATGAGCCGTGGCTCAAATGTCGCAGATTCTTGGTGTTCTTACTGACTTGTAATATACTTCATTGAATAAATATTTCTTTATTTCCTGGATATCGTAGGACAATTTCCAGAGACAATGATTGTCATTGTTTTTTTGTTTTTTAAATAGCTATTGTCAGCTTTGTCTTTTCTTTTTCCTCAAGATGCACTCTATGTTGCCCAGGGTGGAGTGGAGTGGCTATTCACAGGCATAATCATAGCACACTGTAGCGCCAAACTCCAGAACTCAAACCATCTTGCTGCCTCAGCCTCCCATCCTATAGATGGGACTATAGGGACATATCATCATGCCCAATTCAGATTTCTTTTTTCACTGGGAGTGGATCTGCAAAGATCTACATGCTGACATCCCATAATAATTTCTTAATAAACTGTCAAACTGTTTTCTAAAGTGTTGGTACCATTTACATTGTTACATTCCACCAGTTCTAGTTTCTCCATATTCTTATCAATAATTTGTATGGTCAGTCTCTTTCATTTTAGCCACTCTATTAGATACATAGTTGTATCTCATTATTTTTTTAATTTTATTTCCTGATGACTTAATGATGTTGGACATATTTTCATGTGAGTACCTATCCATATGTATTCATTGGTGAAGTGCCTGTTCAAAGCATTTGCCCATTTTTAAATAGAATTTTTTCTTATTATTGGATTTTAAGAGATGCTTTGCAAAGTTTTTCTTCCAATCTCTAGCTTGTCTTTTCATTCTATTAATAACATCTACTGGAAAGCAAAAGATTTTAATTTTGCTGAACTTGATGTTATCAATTTGTTATTTTATGTATGGTACTCTTGGAATGGCATAATGGCTAACAAATTTTTGCCTACCCCAAAGTCACAAGCTTTTTCTCCTATGTTTTCTTCTAGAAATGTTATAGTTTTAGCATCTCAATTGTAGTATATGATTCGTTTTGAGTTCAATTTTAGATATAAATTTTAAATTGAAGTTCAATCTTTTTGCCTATTTTTTCCAATTTTTCTAGCACCATTTGTTGAAAAGACTATCTTTTCTCTACTCAACTGCCTTTGACCATTGTCCAAAGTCAGCTAAATATATTTGTGAGAACTTGTTTCTGGACACAATTCTGTTTCATTGATATATTTTCTATTGTTGTGCCAATACTACACTATTTGATTATTGTAGATTTATGACAAGTCTTGTAATTAGGTAGTGTTAGTCCTTCAATCTTTTTTTTTTTCTTTTTTTAATTATTATTATTAAATCATAGCTGCATACATTAATATGATCATGGGGCATCATACACTAGCTTCATAGACCATTTGACACATTTTCATCCCAATAGTCAACATAGCCTTCCTGGCATTTTCCTAGTTACCGTA